>OY987321.1:21585401-21886598 GCA_963920655.1 Geranium rotundifolium
GAAATTGGGAATATATTACCAATATCCCCAAAACCGGCCGGTCCTATCACTCTCTCTTCCCTCCCCATTCGGCCAAACCCCCCTCTCTCTCTCTTCTCTCACTCGTTCTTGCTCTCTTCTTGCAAAAGCTAGTGATATTTGGAAGAATGTTTTAATTTAAGGATCAATACATCGCATGTGTGGACGTGATAGAGAAATAAAAAATTTTGGTTTTGTTTAATCGAATTCGCATCAAAATATTAATTTATTCGCATTCTAATCTTATGCTAAAACCAATTTAGCATCAAGATCATAATTTATTTAGGACATCCATGGTTTAATTCTGCATTTGCATGAGTTTTATTGCTTGTGACCCATGGATATCCTTCACCCTTCTCATATTTTTTATTAAATTCTGAAATTACTCTTTTACCGTGTTTTTGTAAATTCCAAAAATACCGTTTTATGGTATTTTTCATAAATTCTGAAAATACCCTTGTGGTTATTTTCTTAATAAATTCAAAAAATACACTTGTCGGGTATTTTTACAAAGTTATTAAAATACCTTTGTAAGGTTTTTTTAGTAAATTTCGAAAATACCCTTGTTGGGTATTTTATAGTAAATGCCTAAAATACCCTTCTCGTGTTTTTTGTTAAATCCATGATCAAAATATTCTTAAATTCTTACATTATTCATATTCAAATTCATCAATTATTTCAATATTCACAAAATTTTCATAAGAAAATTGAATGTTCATAACTAACAAATTTTTACAAAAAATTATTAAGAATTTTTCATACACTAATTCATACAAAAAAATTCTAAAACTTTTCATACTTAAAAAAGAGAGTGACACTTTGATACACCTAACTATAGCGAAATGACACATTCATACCCTAACTATTTTTCTCTCTTTTTTGGTACCTTAACAATTTTTTTGTGACAACCTACCTCTAAAATGTCTAAAATACCTAAACTACCCTTGTGTAAGAAACTATAAATTAAGTTGGTTCAATTTTTTTATCTCTGGTTCAATTTGATTTGTACATAAGATGCAAATACAATTATGCCCGAAAATATCAAATTAAATTCGAATCATTTCAAATATGGTTTGATAAATCATATTGGACTAGTTTTATTTTAATTTCTCAAATCAGGGGTATTTTAGTCATTTTAACATAGATTATCACAAAAAGTTTGTTAGGTACTAAAAAAGAGACAAAAATAGTTAGGGTATGAAAGTGTCATTTCGCTATAGTTAAGTGTAACATAGTGTCATTATCCCTACTTAAAATTACTACCAAATTCATACAGAAATTTCTAAAAAACTTTTAATCCTCATCGAAAATTAACGATTCATACATACATTGATTTACACTGTACTAATTCAACTCATATTCATACAAAAACTACATTGATTCAAATCAAACTGATACAAAAATTCCATTTTAATTTCAAACAAAAACAGACAATCCACTTACCTTTGTTGATGGAGGAAGAAGCGACGGGGGCGACAAAATTGCGGAGTGGCGACGATGATTGGTGATGAAAAATAAGAAGAAAGAAAGAAAATATAAGCATGTGAAAATATCATAAGAATGAAGAAAGAAGATAGATATGATCTGTGAGTTTTAATAATCCACGATAATGACATCGTATTTTGGTATCATGCATAGTAACTATTGACCTAGTAAGGACGTATATGCGCAAATGCGTCGTTATTAATACATTGGTGATTGGGAACATTTTCATTTTTCAACCGTTGTAATTTTACCGCTAAATAATAACGGCGTATAAATTGTTAATGCACGACACACGCGCCATCGTGCGTCGTTACTATGAAACCCTCGCGATAAATTTAATTTTCACCGAAAATGTTTTACAGGTTGAGTTTCGTGGTTTATTTGTACGTGCGCATTAAAAATTTATAAGTCGTTACTAAAATTAGTAACAACGCATGACAACCAATATGTCGTTACTATTCTAAACCCTAAATTATTTTATTCATGTTATTCTGATCGTGATCAATCACCCGTGTTCCTGTGTTTTGATTTTAATGAAGCTTATACCACATGACGTACATGGTATTTAGAACATATTGGATTTCATAAATTTTATTTGAATCATTCGAATATTTGATGATCAATGTATTTAGGGTTTAGGATAGGATTTACATTCATAAACCCTAAACTCACAATTTGAATGAAAATAATATGTGTTGAAAATGATGTTTTAATTCAACCATATGGATGGGAACACTTTCGATTTATACTAGATGTGCCAAAATTTTAGTCAATTCTGAGAACAGATGGACCTTTATCCAAACAAATCACTCGTGTTTACTTCCAAAAGTAACGGTCAAATACCCGTTTGAGATTTTTTCTTTATGAAAGGAAACATTGATTTCAATCGTGGACTCATGTTCATGATATTCATGTTTGTTACATGATAATGGTCATTGGTGATTGCAATTGATAAATGAAAATAGAACGATATAATCGAAAGTCAAGAATTTTGACTAGGGTATAGTCAAAATTGTTGACTATTAATAACGATGCAAATAACTTTGGACGATGTACAAATATGTGTTGTTAGTATGTCAACACGTAGAAAGAAAAAACGATTTTCATTATTTTAGAAGTTCATTCACCGAATCTCATCAGCAAGACAGTTAAAGTATATAAAGGTCGTTTATTAGTAATAGATCGAACATGCATAATTTTTATCGGAGTTATCATATACATAATCTTCATGACTTTCCCTATCGTTTTCTTCGGTGTCATCGTTTTCATCATTGTCAGCTGCATCGACGGGTAGAATAGTTGTAACCATCCAGGATAAATGTCTTAGGTCGATAATATTACCCTGTCTGAGAATCTCAATGTGATCTACATGTGGTTCTTGGTAAGGTTCATGGACTTAAAACTCGTGTTTGACCCCAAGGGCACGAGGTAAAGTGCTTGGTTTGTAGGAACCCCTTTAAGACATGAAGTTCACAACTTTCCATATACCACATTTGGGGTCATCAACGTAGTATACATATTTTTCCATTAAAAAGAGGCATAACGGGCTTTGTTTGTGACGATCTGTTGACGTGTTGACCGAAATGAAATTATTGTCCTTATTCACTTCCGATCGTCGTCCCACCGACACTTGAATACAACGACTGGCATGCCTTTAGGGTATGTAAAGACGCATATGTCCAAAAGAACACCATAGTAACATATTTCATTTGCTTAAATCATTACCCCTGAATTTTGTTTTGTCTGACCCTCGTCGATTCGCAAGCGTAAGAACGTGACGCCGTTAACAGTACATTGCAACTAAATGGGCGATGAACAATGACCTTTAGATAGTAATACTAATACCCACACCATTAACAGTACAATACGCCGTTAACAACTGTGTTTCCATCATTTGTAATCCGTCTTTCCATTATTTGTATATTGTGTTTCCATCGAATTTTTAACGTGTTTCTATCATTTGTACATTGTATTTCCATTATAACTTTTTTACTGTTTTTCCATTTAATTTTTAACGTGTTTTCATATTACAACTTTTAACGTTAAACGAGATTTATATTATAAAAAATTCCATTGGATCGTCAATGTGTTTCCATTAAGTTGTGAATGAGTTTTCATTAAACTGTACTATGTGAACATTCTTTTACATATTTATCCTAAGAGTTGATTGTTATGTTATAGTAAAGACTTCGATCTCTCGTTATACTTTTACCCTATAAGGGTTGAGTTTTGGGCTATTATAGTCACTTTGCTCCATCGTTACACTATGTTTTCAACCTTGTCCTAAAATCCTCATTACACAATTCCTCTTGGGGGTTGAGTTTTAGGCTGTCTAAATCATCCTTACGCTCTTATTACATAATTACCTTAGGGGTTAGGTGGTAGGTTGTCTATATAATCCTTAAATTATGAATGAGTTTCCATTAAATTGTAAATGAATTTTCATAAATTTTTTAATGAGTTTCCATCGTATCGTAAACCTGTTTCCATCGGAAAAAAATATTCAGCGTGAATAACGTAATGGAAAAAAATAATAAGTGTAAAAACATTTCAACGTGAATTAATATGCACATAATATAGACACACACCATGAAACTACATTATTTTTTATGGAAACACATACTTGAAGGGATGGAAAGAACAATGGATGTATAATGAAAAGTTTAGCATATGGTAATTAATGTGAGTCGTGAGAAATTTGTCGCCAATATCTCACCCATACTCTTTGAAAGTCTAATATACATGTTAGGTCCCAAAATTGCACAACTCTCAGCACACGACTTTGCACGCAAGCGCATATGGTCGAACAAGTAATAAAACCGGTAAATACCAAGTCAAATCCATAGGAACCAAATAATGTAAGTGTTTGTACACTTGACTGCACGAAATGAAAAATGCACATATTTTGAAATATTTGTTGTAAGAGAATGAAACTAAAAGACAAATAATTACACTAACTAAAATGAGAAGGAATCAAAGAAGGCAACCACGAGTGCTTGACTTCTGACTCACAACCTAATTGATGAGAATTACTTATTTAATCATGCATCATCTATATTGAAGTATGTTTCAAAATACTAAATTTTCCTCTTGATGTTGAAAATACACTAATTTTGAGTCGAATTTTTTTCTCTCGGGATCAAATCTGAATCAAAACCGCAATTAGCTCGACAATTTTGGTCCTGTTGTAATTTAGGTGTTGAACTATGAGCCCTAACCCTCAAGACTAACTAGGTCCAGTGCAAACTTTCGCTCTCATATTCAACTAGCAATTTAAACAGTAATCTTAACAGATCAATCTAGTGCAATCATAACAAATAAATGTAGAGTAAATGCACATATGCAAAATCAAATAAAAAAGTCTCGTAAATTATATAAAATTTAACATCCATGATTATGAGAAGTTAGCTGATAATCATTTGGATCATTTTCATATACATGTCAAAAAGGAAATAAAGATGAGAAAAGTGGACAAAACCTTTAAATCGGTTTAGAACCCCTAATCCAAGATTCTAGTTATTCATTACTTGGCCCTTTTGATGGAGATGGATGGGAGAAATGTCCTCAAAGTGGTCTTCAAGCCTTCAAAAATGGTGGAGAAAGCTTAAAAACACAGTAATTAAGGCTTATAGTGGTGGTAGTACTTGAAAAGATGAATCCCTTTCTGATTTACATTTTGGGTAATACTTTCGAAATTCCGAGTCATTACTTTTATCATAAGGTAATTGAAATATTAATCTTGTTGTATGGATTGAAATATGAATTTGAAATGTTCTATATCTTAAATTTTATATATATGTATAACATAAAATATATTTTTATTAAATAATTATATTAATTTATTTAATATAAATTAAGAATAATAAAATAATAAAAACATACCTAAGTCTCAAGGGACATGTCTGACTGACTGACGCCTAGCTATTTTTACAACACTGGTCTTATGTCATGTCACAAGTCGTGTCCCAGCCCGTGACATACATAGGGACATGCTCTTGTTTTTTTTCTTTTTTAAATATGCGTATGTTACTGTTCGGGACACGTTTCGTGACATCAGTCGAAAGTGTGGGTCATCCAATTCAATTCGTTTTGATATATTACAAGTTTGAAATAGTATTTGTATGAAAGAATTATATCAACTGAAAATTTCGAATACAATCTAAGATTCTTTTAGTCAATTTTATAATAATTGTTTGCACTAAGGTAACTGTTTTTGGACCGTACAAATATGATCGGTAAGGTTGGAAGTTTCAACTTACACTTCTTCAACTCAAACCAACTAATTATTTTCTTTCTGGTTGCACTACGATTTTAATATTTTATATAAAAAAATAGCCGACATAACAACCATTCAAAGAAGTGCCTCTACACCACTATAATCCACCAAATATTATTTTTGATCCGTTCATATTAATTTATAGCTTGTAGAACTAAAAGGCTAGCTTCGTAAGGTTGATTCCGGAATCCAAAATATATATTATATAACAAGGGTAATTCCGCTTAGATCAACACAAAAATTTATAGTCTCACTTAATTCATTATAATTTTTATTTAATTTATGAGGCCACCACAAAAGTTTTAGTTTCACTTAAATCACCATAATTTAATTTCTGATATCACTACAAAAGTTTGTAGTCTCACTTAGGTCTAACACCATTTTTTTTTGTCAACTTTTAATGAAAGTACCAAAATGCCCTCTCATCTTCTTTTTTTTCTTTACTCAAACCCTTTATCTTCCTCCTCCTTCTCGCCAAGACTCTCTGGTGATGTGGGTGGAGTTTTTAGAAATTGCCTCTGCCAGAGATGAATATGCCCACCACGCCGAAACGAGAAAAAGATAGGGCAGCTAGGTGGAGGACGTGGTGAAGGGAACGACGTCGTAGAGGCGGCGAAAGAGAGGGGCGTCGTTGAGGGCGAGAGAGCAATGGCTGCAGACGAAGTCAGCGGCGCCGGTGACAAGGATTGTGAAGTCGTTGGGACGCTTGGGGGCGGCGGAGTGGTGGACTAGCTTCTCCCAGGAGGAGGCCCCAGAGCTGTAGAAGGCGTAAGAGAGTAAGTTGTGGGCGGTGGAGTGGAGGTTGTGGTGGTGGTCGGGGGAGGAGTTGAAGGTGGTGGTCGGCAGTAGAGTGGAGGGAAATGACATTTTTGAAGGGAAATGATATGTTTGAAAATTTGAAAACAAATGAGGGGCAATTTGGTATTTTCAAAATAAAAATAGTCAGGATTTAGTATCAGCGATACAAAAGTTTATTTTTGTTATCTCGGAAATTATGGTGACTTAAGTGAAACTACAAACTTGTATAGTGGCTTCAAAAATAAAATTAGAATTATACAAAATTTTATAGTGATTTATGTGAAATTACTGCTATATAGTATGTGTTATAGGATTTGAGTCTTCATTAAATATATTGGGTTGTGTTATGTGGCATACATGTATTTTCTTTTGGTCACCAGATATTTGCAGGAATGGTAACAGCGCCAGATCTAGTGGCTTAGTTTAAAGGACAAAAAGGAAGGGAACATATGATGGAGCAGAGACATGATTGATTGGCAGCAATGTTTGACCATTTAAAGTGAGTCTTGTCACCAACAGTAAATTGATAAATAGATGCATGATCTTCAACATTAATAGACACACCATTTTCACTGTTATATTGATTGTCTATTGCTCAAGGGCATCATCTCCAACTCTATATCTAAATATGCAAATTTTTGCATATTTGGAGACTATCTTCTCCAACGCAGGTATCCAAATATGCATATTTGCTATAGTGAGTCTTCAAATTTGAATACACACTATTGCAATCTCCAAAAGTGAATAAATGGGTGTTAAGTGAAATGCTATTATTTTTTTTATTTATGAGTGTAATAAATGAGTATCTAAATTTATTTTTATTCATGAGTGTAATTTATGTGTATTTTTTTTAAAGAAATTAATTAATCTATTTAATTTGATTGTAAATTAAATATATAAAAATTATTGTATTATAACTTCATTTGTAATTTATTTTGCAAAATATACTTTTCATTAGAATCGACGACAAACAATGATTTTAAATAAAAATTCGACAACAAATATAGATTTTCAATTACAATAATAAATAAACGAACACAATTATTTTTCTTATT
Source organism: Geranium rotundifolium (assembly GCA_963920655.1). Lineage (NCBI taxonomy): Eukaryota > Viridiplantae > Streptophyta > Magnoliopsida > Geraniales > Geraniaceae > Geranium > Geranium rotundifolium. Next base: position 21,593,034 of record OY987321.1, read on the forward strand.
CACTAAGAAGATCGAAATATTGACTAAAATTACTCGTTGGGACGAGTTTACTAACTCGTAGAATTAATTTTGTTTTATTCGATGTGTTATTTTTAATATTTTATTATATAAAATTTTGATTATTATATGACATTTATTTTTAGTAAATTAATGTATATATTTAAATAATTTATTAGAATTAAAATTATATAAATATAATATGTAAAATTATTAAATGATAAAAGTAATATTTGATGTGACGTATAGAGATAATTTTGGAGATTGGGTTGGAGAGAAATAGATATAGAGACTCAATCATTGGGTAATAATTTTTGAATATATGGATATAGCATTGGAGATGGCCTAAGCAAAATTATAATTGTTTAACAAGTTCCTACATTGAAAATACAAGAATTCGTTATTAATATTTTGACGTGTATTTAAAACTTATATCACTACATTTATGTTTTTAAATTAATTGATTTTTATATATGATAGAAATAATAAGAGATTTATTATTGATGTATGTTGTGAATTACAAGAGACTTTTATTTATAAATGTAATAGGAATATAATAGAAAACCCTAATATTGTGAGAAAATAAAATATAAATATAGGAAACTAAAGATAGGAAACATAATATAATTTAACAGCCCTCCTCAAACTCAATGCGGTGAAACAAGAATTGAGTTTGAAGCTAGATAATATTGAGTAGTGGCGAGAGTTGCGGCTGCCGAGGATGCTGTCGAGATGATACGAAAAGGATTGAGGATGGAGGATGCGCGCTGCTCACGGCCGATGGCAGATGCTTGATGCCCGTGTGTGTTGAATGATGCATGATGCCAGATACTTGATGCCTGATGGCAGATGTCGAGATAGCAGCTGCCCGATGATGCCAGATGGCTGGTGGCGAGATAGCAGATGCCCAATAGTTGTCAAATGCTTGATGGCTGATGGAGAGATAGCAGCTGTCCAATGATTACCATATGTCTGATGGCTGATGGCGAGATAGCAGTTGCTCAATTATTGTCAGATGCCTAATGGTTGATGGCGAGATAGCAAATGCCCAATGATTGTCAGATGCCTGATGGCGAGATAGCAGCTGCTCAATGATTGCCAGATGTCTGATAGATGATGGCGAGATAGGTTGATCAAGTGTGGGTTGATTCGAGCAAGAGGGTAGAGAAAGAGTAGGGATTGAGAGATTGAGATTGATTGAGTTACGGGATCGAAGTGCTGAAATCAAGATCAATTGATGACGAAGAAACGAGATTGTGCGAGGATTGTCTGCGGAAGCGAGAGGTTAGAGATTGCGATTGAGATTAAATTGTCTCGCCCACCCGTCAGAATCACGAATCATCGATGAGTGGGCAAAGCGAAATATGCGTAGAGATTTAACCAATGATTGATTATGGCTCTGATACCATGATTGAAGCAAGAGGGATTAGGTCATAAGATTGATTACGAGATTGCGAGATTGGTTATTTGCGGAAGCAAGAGGTTAGAGATTGAGATTGAGTTGCCTCGCCTACCCGTCAGAATCACGAATCATCGACGAGTGGACAAAACGATAAATTCGTAGAGATTTAACCAAAGATCGGTTATGGCTCTGATATCATGATAGAAATAAAGAGAGATTTATTATTAATGTATGTCGTGAATTACAAGAGACCTCTATCTGTAGAGGTAATAGGAATATAATAGGAAACTCTAATACATGTAAGAAAAGGAAACATAAATATAGGAAACTAAAGATAAGAAACCTAATATAATTTAATAATACAGTATATACTTAGTCTTTATAAATAAAATATTATACATTATTTTAAGAGATAATGACATTTTGTTATACTTAAATATTCATAAATGACATTATTATATCCTAACTAATTTTCGGTCTTGATTTGTTCCTCTATGTCAATGTCGAAACAGGTTTGTGGAGCTGGGAGCGACTCCTCTATCTACCTAAGCAACTTCGTCTAAGGCAAGACACTCAAGCTGCTTCTCAAATTTGTTCTCCCTCATTTGGTTTTTTCTTCCACCGACAAGCTCGACGGCAACGACAAATCTGAAAATAATCTAAAAGATTGTCATGTCTTAAAAAAATATAAGAAATCAGTTAGAATATGAGAATGTCAATTTTAAATAGTTAAGTATGAGTAAGCATGGTCATTTCAAATATAATTTATACGGGGGAGAATTTTAAAATAGTATATAGAAAAGATAATTTATTTAGTTGAATTATAGAATAATTTGACACATGCAATTGCTGGGAAATGGAATGGTAGGAGTAGCAGTGGTCGTTATCAGAGATGAGGGACAAGTGATAAGTGTTACTGCACAAAGAGCCAAGTTGCTTTCTGCTACTGTGTCTGCCTGTAGGACCCAATCAAATACAATACATCCCTAAAATGGGATAGTCACACAACACAGCTACTACCCCTTCCTTCAATGCTCTGCCCATTGCAGCTGCTTCACTCTTTATTGTCCTACTTTGTGCCTTTGAATTGGGCTCATCTCAAAATGGACCTTAACTCTCAGGCCATGACATGAGTATCTTCATGGAAATATGAAACTATGTGGCTCAATGTGAGTCGTTGATCTTATTGAAAATACAATTGATTTCCATCCAACTAGTGTACGTGTACGAATGGTGACCACTCAACAAAGTATTCAGAGGCTGAGTCTTGCATATGCTTATCCAGCAAAAATGATAGGAGCCCCATGCCTTCCCCTACCTTTTAGTATACACAGATCAAACATGTGCAATAGTCAGCTTCAATATAGATAGGAAAGACCAAGAGACTGAACCAATTGGTGTACATGATGCATATTATATATAATATGCAATAAAAGATTATACGAAGCCAACAGCTGACAGAGTCAGGAGACACCTGGGGGCTACAACACAATACAAGCCAGCAAACCCTAATGGCCATGGCCGTGCTCAAACAAGTCCCTGTTCATCAATAACAACAGACTTTGGTCTAAACTGCAATAATATGAGGGAGCAGCAGATGAGACCTATGCAATGCGATAACAAGAAGAATAAATACAAGACACCAAAATAACCCCTACAACTGCTATCAACTAGTCTACATTAACTTGGATATAACAATGGACTTTGGGGGCCTGTCCCTGCTAACCACACTGCCCCACCCCACCCCACCCCATGGACATATTTCTGTAACCAAAACATGGGTTTATCAGCAAGAACACGTCTGTCTATGAGCTTCTCTGCCGCTTCTTTCCAGTCTTAGTTCCACTTCCTTTTGCCTTTAATGCAGCAGCAGATTTCAATTGGACACTTAATGGTGCCTCTGAATCAGACGAGGGATCCTCTACATCCTCATCCTCCTTTACCTTTGTTGGACGAGATTTTACCTTCCTACTTCCATTGGCACTGGATTTGGAACCACCTTTGGAGTTCTTGCCTGAGGATTTGTTAGCTGTCTTCGGTGTGTCCTCCATGGATTTGCTGCTGGTCTTCAGGATATCTTGTTTTGTTTTGGTCAAAGATTTTGGGGTGATCTCTTCATTCTTGGATTTGTTTGGAGGTTTTGAGGGACTAACCGATTTGCTGACACTTTTGGTGATGAGAACCTTAGATTTGCCAGCACTTTCATCGTCTAATCTTTTTAAGAGCTCCTCCTTGGATTTACTGTTGGCTCCAGACTTTCGACCGGGTTTTACGGCAGAACCTTTCACTTTGCCAGACGAAGTTCCTCTACCCCTACACATCAAATTCCAATACTTAAAAATAAAAGCCATAACAGATCTGAAGGCTAATTGCTAAAACTTCATTCACCTTTTGGATGATGAATTTCCTGGCTTTGCTGATACATCCGAAGAATTTGCTTTGACTTTCTTCTTTTGGGGACTGGAATAATTTAACCAAACAAATGAGAAAGCAGCACAAGCACACTCGCTACATAAAGCATTATCTCTTATAGAACATATTCCCAACTGGAAACGATCACTTCAAAAACATTTTGTGATTACAGCCAAATGTGCAGACCAGATGGGAGTCCAAATCAGGAGTTGACCTGTGAATGTTCCAAAGCCTATATATGTAGGGGTAACAACAAGACTGACTTGCTGGTTTTTATGAAGTTAAAAATTCTTTGGTTACTACAACTTGCAATTTTATGTACCATCTGTTATAATGGCACATGAGGTACTCTGCTAAACCCAAATAGAACATAGAGGTTGTAAAGATCTGTACTGAGGCATTTTCAAATAAGCTGAAACCCATATGACCCGGATGACAGTACAAAGTTAAAGAAAAACATAAGCCATAAAAATAAATAAAAAACATACACATCAGGTGAAGCATCAAGACTTGATTCACCAGCTCCTTCACCCTGTTAATGAAATGTATCAGCACACCTCTAATGGATGGACATACTAAAAACCTAGCAAAACAAAAAGAATGCAGTAACCCACCTTATCTGATTTTGAGTCAGACGCAACAAGTAGCCACTTTTGCTTTTCAAGATTTAATACCTCCTCGTCACCATCAATATATATAACCTACATGAGAATGAAAATAACAAAGTATACTAGTAAGAAAAGACTACTTAATACATTTAAAATAATATTTTGTGAGTCCACAGGAGCAAGCAAAAAACAAAGGAAAATGCTTGAATCAGGAGGGCCATTCGTAATTTATGCCTAACCTTGTGCTTCTTTTTAGCTGAATCATAAGAATCAACAATACCTTCATAAAACCTGCAAAACCAACAAGACATGAGTGAAGTTTTAAAGTGTTACCTCACTACTGAAACTCTAAAACTAAATCAATGCCAGAAGAAAGAAATGGCAACAAAATATTAAGTAACTACCACCAGAATGTACAAATTCATATGATTTAAAAGTATATTGAAATACAATGAGATATTTCAAAAGATCCAATTAAAGGCAGAATATTAAATTGAAACTTCTAGATAATATGGGGATTCGGATGCCAGACACGCTGAGATAGCCCAAAATTAAAATAATCATACAATATTCAGAAGTGCAATATCAACAAAACATTGACTATAGTGAGAAAAAAAATGCCAATATACAGACTTGAATGTCACTGTATAAACATAGTGCCCAGTATCATATTATAGAAGTTATAAACATCAGTCAAGTGCTTACCTCTTATCCTGTGGCCACCAAACTTTAATCTTGGAGCCAACAAGATCTTCATCGTCTTTACCACCAGATGTCTGTCATGAAAATCAATTAAGGTTGTTTTTCACTAGTCATATCGGTAAAAGAGAACTAAGACAACAATACAACAGAGAAATTCTACTCAACTTATATAACCATTAGAGTACATGATTGTAGATATTGACCAACCAACCCACTCTTCAATGAATTCCCAAAGATAATGTCCAAAAGCCTTTACCCAAAGTAAGGTGAAAAGGTACCAGCATTTGTAACACAAAGCTCTTTTGGGTAGTACTTACTTTCTCTGCAACTGGAGTTCGCTTCCTCTTGGAATTTGTCTGAGGAGTCTCTTCCAGCTGTTCTTCAACTTTGGTTGATTTTTTGTTAGACTTTGGTGAAGAAACTACTTCCTGTAAATCAGAACATTTATCATCTCCGAAAGGAGTTCAACAAGCAAAGAGTACATCAATGATATAACTGTAAAGTGAAAGTAAATGTTTACTTTGTCATCTTTAACTGATGTCTCTATCACATCCTTGTCGATAAGGGTGTTGACATGGCCCTGTTTCTTATCATTCACTGGAGGCCTTAAAGAAGATCCATCTCCCTTATCACCACTTGCCTTCGATGATGCTTTTACCTCTGAATCACTTGCAGCACCACTTTCTTTTTTGGATGTAACTATAGTTGCACGTGTACCCTCGTTAGAAACCTTTATGACAAGTTTTTTTCCAGAATGTTTAGCTGGTTTTACTGCTTGATCACTTGTTGCATCAGACGTCTTGTTGGAAATGACATCAGCAATAGATGTAGTGTCTTTAGTTGAGGTTACTTTCTTCTTTGGTCTTCCAACCTTTCGTGCACTTCCTACTTCAGGTATAGCTCCAGTTGGGGGTGGAGAAGCAACACTCCCAGGTTCAATCTCCAGTACCTTTGTTTCTTTTACGGGATAAGAAGGAAGAGCTTCCTCAACAGAGGACTTTGTGTCTTTTGCAATGTCTGAAGAGACAGATGCCTCACTAGAGGGTTTAATGTCTTTCACAATGTCAAGAGGGGCAGCTGCCTCAATAGAAGGTTCCTCACATGGTGGGGTGGCATCATCCTTGCTATTGCTTTTATGACTGTCCAAAAGTGTCTCCGTCTCCTTCTCGTTTTCAGCATGAGAACCATCAGAAGATTCTGATACAAACAAACTAGACTTCCTTTCTCTTGTATTGGCAGTTTGCTCAAGCTTACATTCTGCCTTTTCAGTAACATTATCATCTTCCGGTTTGCTCAAGACATTTGTACTTTTTGATTGGTCAGCATGTAGATCACCCTCTTCCTTCTTGGATGTTTCCTCTTGGTTCTTAGAGTTTGAATCCAGATGTAACTCATCTTCTCCAGTCTGTGGGATGCCATTGCTCACCACAGACTTCGGAGACTTCTCAATATCAGGATCAACATGTCCAGTAGATACTTCCTCTTTTGCTATCTCTTTATCTATCTGAACGAAGCACAAATATAAGGCAAAATAATAAGGCAAGGATTCTCTAATCTATTAAGAATCATGTCTGAGAAACAGTAAGATTTATAAAAACACTAGAGAACAAGGTAGAAATAGTAAGACGTGCCTGTGCACCATTGTCCAAAGCTGCAATTTCCAACTTGCTATCCTCAGCCTGCATTACAGGAAAGCGGGATACCTTAGAGCTAACAAATACAATTCAACTATTTGATAGGAATAAAAGACTTCATATTTTAGATAATAAAATTTACACAGTAATAAAAGATAACACAATGGTAAAACTAAATAATTGATCATACTTCAAAGATATAAACAATGTCATCTGCAAAATATTCATTAAAATACCGTCTTCCTTGTAGTAGCACACTCATTACTCTGCTCAACAGCACTAGATGTCTCTCGGTCACAAATCGACGCAACTACTTGACTGTAATCCTTTAGAGGAATCGCCAAGGAGTCCACCGCTTGAATCAAATAAGGTTTAACCTTAGTGGAAGAGCTTTCAAGTACTCTCTCACCCAACTTCCTAGCGATAGGCAGTATCTCCTGAAAAACATGACAAACGGTAAGTGAATTATTAGAACCAGATCTACACAGTTACACTTCAATGGTTTACCTCGTCTTTTTTCACGCTGGCTAAGATAGGAGAAAGTAACTCTTGAGAAATGTCTTCACTTTCTTCTAAAACAAGAGTCATAATTGTCTCCATGGATGAAAAAACGTTGTCTGAGTGATACTCTCTGCATGTAACCAAGGGAGCATCAGTCTAGAAATAGATGATTAGATCAAATTAAAGCAACACTCTGATCACCAGATACAAGAATGTTGAGTGCAAAAACTATAAATAAAAAATCCACATATTCAAAAAAATAATGAATGTTTATCAACAGCTGCTGCTGAATCATTGCAATGGCCAAAAATGATGAAATAGACTAACAATAACTGCTGCAAAATCATTGCAATGACCAAAATAATGAAATAATTTATCAACAACAGCTCCTGAATCATTGCAATGACTGTCTGTCTCTGCATAATGCATGAATATTAACCCAACAAATTAATCAGGTAAGGAATACAGATCACCAATAGTGTAAAATAAAAGGCCTGGGAGCTTGGAAGAAATTTAATAGAAAGCCTTTAAATCCAAATAATCTCAAAAAAAACATCTAGCAATCTACTTAGTATACCAGTCAACGAATTGCATCAAAAAGTATATTACAAACACTACCCGAGAACCGGCTCATAGTCGAGACAATCACAACAAAAAACTAGAAGACATGTACAAGACACACATGAAGACTTAGTAAAATGTAATTATACTGTTCCTAATTTCAAGATGAGTCCAAACAAAATATTGAATACTCAAGAAAAAGTAAATAGTAGACCATATCTTAATGCTGAAAACATTTCTAAGGAGCCATACCTTATTGCTTTAAAGAAATGCTCAAACATCTCGAGAATCAGCTCATCACATTCGAGATCCAACATCACCACACATGATCTGACCTTTGATACAGTTTCAAGAATTGATACCCTCTTATTATATGATCGGCTGGAACTATCAGGCAGACTTTTGAAGGATGACACAATCACCTTAAAGACTTCCTACAATACAGAAAAAGTTTTATTACAAATCACCATTCAAGATAAGTCAAGAAAAAAGGAAAACGGAAAACAGAAGTTTTCTGGATACCTTCATCTCGTCATCATCGTAAGGAGCGTCTGGCGCAGTTATTCTAGTTATCTCACTGATACAGGAGGCAACTGCAACTTTCACATCAGTATTCGGATGCTCTAAAAGTTTATGAGCGACCAATGCCCTCAGTGATGGAGAAAGTGCGGTTTGCATTGATTTGGCAGGTGACTGTTCCACCTTACATAAACAACTCTCAACTTGCTGCATTGTGTACAGTAGAAGAGAAGAATGAAGGGTTACAGTAAGAATTCACCAATTGAGAAGCAGTAGCACACATACAAATAGGATAATTCTGAGTAGAAAGCACTATGGAGACAGAATAAAATAACAGATTGTTGTTTAGAGATTCAGTTATCACGCACTATAACATTCTAACAATTAAGTTACCAGTATTAACCAAAATATTGTTGAAAGAAGCATGATTCAATAATAAACAGTTAAGATGTCGATTACTCTAAATATAAGCCAGGAAAAATACAAATCACTCTTATGAGCTTCACTTGATATTGGCTATTGTTCAGATGCCAGGACCAAGCACAGTTAACTACACTATAAATCTAGGAAAAACAGTAGTTCCTTTGCATATGAGGCCTAAAGATAGAAACAATACAATACTAAATCAAACCATTCTAAAAAAAAGATAGTCAGTATATCAAACCATCAAATAAGCTGTGCAAGATTACATGACTTGGAAACAACACCATATAGAATGCACAGAATCCAAACATAATACACAGAAGACTTCTGTTCCAACCAAGGTTCTAAAACTCGGAATTGAGGAGAAGTCAGAAGATACTTTCAAAAAAATTTATAAGTTAAAACAAAAGCACAAATTATAGAAAAGTTTCAAAGCATATGTAAAATATAAAAAATAAAATTTGACCAACTTTGATAGAGTAAGAATTCGGTAAAATTGAGCTACTAACCCGAATTTTAAAACTCGGTCAACTCAATTAATCAATTTTACCGAGTTCTTGGGGAGAGCTCGGGAGTTTCATAACGCTGGTTCCCACACTACATGTCTTGGTGGATTGGCGGTCCTTGACTCGCATGCCTAACACATCCACATTCAAAACTAAGAGGCAATTTTACTGTAAGCACTTTCAATTAACTAGTTTATTTACACTGAAAATCTAATGGTGGCCTCTCAGAGTAAATGCTAGTAAGAGAAAAGGAATGTGATCCCTATTTAATGCATCAGTATATTCCTAAGGGGGTTGTTTCTTCTGTGATATTTTGTTTAATATAAATGCCAAGATAAATCAAGGCAAAGTTTGAATAGTATCACTTGTGTATTCTTACCATAGTCCATAAGCAATAGTCTAGGTAGAGAGTATACATATTCTATTTTGTACCAAAGTCCAACCAAGCTTGCATCTTAGGTAACCGATTCTGTTAAAAGACAAGCAATCGGAGACTCGGAAAACTCCAAAATTCCTAGGTAAAAATTATCAACTTCAAATGCCAATTACTATTGCAATGTTTACAAATTTTGCATGTGGATCTCCAGAACAGGAAACAACATATTTCAGTCGCACCCACAAATAGACACTCCTTAAATCACACACTATAATCAAGTACTTTTCTCCCGCATTAAATGGAGCCACAACTCACATATAAAAGAAACCGAACAGCGTTATAAGGAAAGAAAGAGACTCCTCTATGGTATTCACGTCCATATAGAATATAAGAACAATGTAAGAAACTAATATGTGCATAGACATTAATGCATTGGACAAATTGATTAAAAAGCAACAAACTTCACACGCCTCATTACTCTACTTATCAAAATACCATTTTATAGAAAAGAAATTGACACAATTTTATTTCCTCTTCAATTATTCTCTCTCTGGGAATCTTCCATACAAGAGGTACAGAAAAGGAATTGTATATTGATTGTCTATTTAGTTTTCAAATTTCCGATTTCAACAATGAAGCCATTTGGTTTCCAAAATTTTCATTTTCAACTACACAGCCGTCGCAAAATGGATGTACAAATGATATTGTATACAATTGCCTAAATATCTTAGTTAATCAAGTGCCTAACTTACCCGTTGAAATAAACATCCTACATGGAATAAATATAAGTAAAAGAACTATATATAAACACAAGGGGCACACACATCAACTAATAAGGTTGGCCTTTTTGTTGTGGAATCCAACCCAATTTAAACTTCTACATGGTATCAAAGCCAAGTATGAAGGCACCAATCTTTTAGCTGTGGGCCGCAGCCCAATTTAACAACATTTGGATTTCTCTAAATAGTCAGCATAGAGGTCAATCCTCGTTACATCATTTCCAAAATCTCTAAAACACAAAACCGTTATAAACCATAACTTAGTATGTGGACAGGGATGCACATTGTTTGTTTCTATAAACAGGATGCATATCACATACTTCTATAAATCAAAGCTTTCTAGAAGTCGGAACGCACAATGCTGTAAAGTTATAGCTCGTAATCTTACGTAAAATGATAATACAGAGACAATCACATATAATAGGGAATTGGAGCTATATTACTAACTGGAAGGATTTCCAGGTATTCGTATGTATACATGCATGTAAGTAAAAATACATATGAATTTCTATCAAATATATGCATATAGAGCTGCAACTAGCTTGCTTTCCTGAACTGAGCTTTACATTGAAACCAACAGAATAGCTCAAATCAAACAGAAAAAAAAAACAATAATAATGAGATGAAGAAAAAACCTAGAATTCACAACAACAACAAAAAACAACTGACAAAAGAAGCAAAACACTGAATACACATTTCAAATATCACCAAATAAACTCATAAGAACACCAAAAAAAATACTAATGGACACACAAGAACAAAGAAGTTGCAAGCAACATAAAAACTTGTGGAAAAAAAGTGTAAAATAGAGTACGTACGTCGAGAAGAGAGAGGAGGTCTTCGTCGGAGGAGGGAGGGTCGAGGAGGGTGTTTCCAGCGTTCAGGAGCTGTACCTCGAGCTCTTTCTCCGAAGGCGAAGACATGGTTGTGGCTGTGGCTGTGGCTGTGGCTGTGGCTGTGGCTGTGGCTGTGGGGTCAGATCTAGTCAACCGGAGCAAGAACCAGCTCGAGTTCACATGATGAAAACCCTAGAGCACACCATAGTCGGGTCGGGAGAGACAGAGAGGATTTAGTGAGGAGACGAGAAAGTTAGGGTTTTCAGTCGAGGAGGAGCGCGTGAACAGAAGTGCAAAGCACAATATTTATTTTATTTTTGTAGGAAAATGTAATATAATTTATGGAATTAATTAATATATTCAGAGTGGAGGTAATATTATTGGTAGGAAATATTTACGGGTTCCGCAGGTTTATGAATTCCAGTTTGTCTTCGGGTTTCAAATCCGCCTTTGGGTTTAAACTGTGGGGCCCGCGGAATTGAATTAACTACTATACTTTAATCTAATTTCGAATTAATTATGGATTGACTACCATACTTGTGTGTGTATTTAATAGGAGGGTGGAGAGAGAAGTCCTATCATTTCAATTTCAATTTCAATTTCAATTTCATGTATAATTTCACTCAAGTTAAATGTAATAAATATTTATTTATCCGTGGTTGTGTTTTGATGTTGTGATTTCTTGATACAGACATTATTAATAAAACAAATGGATGATGACACTTTGTTACACCTAATTATGGTGAAATGACATTTTCATATCTTAACTATTTTTTCTCTTTTTTAGTACTCTAACAATTTTAATGCCTAATATATATAAAATACTACTGGTTCAATTGAAAAAAAATAGACATTAACTAATAGTGAAATCAAACTGATTCAAATTGAGTCGGTTCAAATCAGATTAATTTACTCGATCATGTGTATTTTAGGTATATTAGGCATTTTAGAGGTAAGTTGTCACAAAAAAATTATCAGGGTACTAAAAATAAATAAAAAATAGTTAGAGTATGATAGTGTCATTTCGATATAGTTAGGTGTAACAAAATGTCATAACCCCTAAAATAAACTAACTTGTAAATCATCTTTTACAAAATTTAAGATTAATTATATATCATGAAATGTATAAATTGTCTACTTTTACTCTATTACGAGGTTTTTTGTTTCGAGTAATCATTATTAAAAAAGTTCCACATATGATACTGCCACAAAAATAGATGGACTTAGAAAAAAAATGATTCTGTCATCTATGACTTAAGTTGACTTCACATTTGTGACTTCCAAAATTTATTCAGACATAAATAACTTATGATCTATATTTTTATCTTTGCTCTTTATAAATTATTTCGACAAAAATGTTATCAAGGAAATAAAATATAATAGTATATTATACTAGCATGAATTGATCATAAATACATAAGCATCTCTTTCATTAAATTTCAGGAGTCAATTTCACGTTATTACCATGGACTTCTAAGTTGTTTCCTGTTTTATACTAAACTTTTTAACGGTTCAAGTTATTATGCTATATTTTTAACTTCTAATTGTTGAGTTTTTCTGACACTTTGTTTTTGAAAATAACTGTCAGAAACGGTTTCTGTATTACATTCAGAGATTTAATATATGTTGAATGTAATTTTCAGATTCAACGCATGCATCTGTTGAAATTCTCTTACATTTTCATAATGACTTATATTCAGTGCATTTCCCATTGTGTTTTTTGAACGTTGTTTTGGGTTGTATCTTTTCGTTTTCTATATAAGTATGAAGCGACGGGGAGGAGTGGTAATGAGCCCGCCCGTTTCAACCAAATTCATGATATTTGTTCTCGAAAATTATTCGATTTGTTGTTGGGATCCTCTGATATGTGATCGGCGTTAGCGGTGTCAATCACACTTCGAAATTTCCAATAGAGCGATTACATGGTAGGTGTTGAGTCGGATGGGTTTGTTGTGGGTGTCGTGAATGTGAGCCTTTGTGTTGGGATGTGGTTATTCTTGGTTCTTCGTCTCTTCGCCGATATTTGATTTTTTTCACCAATGTGGTGTCTTGTTCGTTCACTGAGATGGTTGTGTTTTGGAATGAGGCATTTGTTTTCTTGATTTGGTTGGTAGTTCGGTGGTCACGTTTTGGTGTTTCGATTTGGATTCTTGATTTTGTTGTGGTTTTCTTTTATGGTGCTAGATTACTCTTCTTTATTTGTTTTGTCACGTGGGTGTGGCATTTGTTTTCTTTGTTGGGGTTGATATGTAGGTTGTGAATGTGGATCTCGAGTTGTTGTGTTCTTGCTCGATATTGTTGTATGTTTTGCTTTTTTTTGCATGTAGAGCTTGGTGTTTATTGGCTACGAGTTGGTTGCGTTTGTGGTGGTTTTCAAGAATTTGATCGGTATGTTTCGGTGACTTAGTGGCGGTAAGTTTTATTATCCTTATTTTCTATTCTTAAATTATGGTGGTGGTTGTTTGTGGTTTGGTGGTGATTGATTTTTGTGCAAGAATGATGTTGTTGTTTGTGAAATGGAGGTTGTTGTTGTATTATTTAATTTTGGAGAGTGTTTTGGAAATAGTAAGGTTGTGAGTTTGTTCTTTTGTTGTTTGTATGTATTTTTTTAATATGTATTTTTATTTTTTCATTGTAATTTCTGTTATATTTTGTGTTGATGGTGGTTTTGATGTGATAGTCGTTTTGTATATTTTGTATTGCAGGTTAGTGTTAACTGTTTTTTGATGCTTGTTGGTGCGAAAAAATTTAATGTCTTATGTAGAGTTGTCTTATGTACTTAAGATATATGAAATCTCGTGGTATTATATGCACCAACTTAGAGGCAATATTTTGCTTTTGATGATGTTTGATTATGATTATCATTTTTGAACAATGTTAGTCATATATATTAGTTCCATATAATTTTGTTTCAAATGATATATTTGTATTGTAGTTAAGTACATGTTTGAAATATGTATATTTATGTTAGTTGGTAATTGTAAGAAAATATAATTGTTAGCAGTTGTTTTGGTTTGTATATACTATGATGTAAGTGAATAGTTGTGTTCCTTCAGTGATGTGTCTGATGATGTGCATTTATTGCAATTTTTCTTAAATGTGTTTTTTATAGTGTGACACGTAATAATAATAAATGATGATAATAAATATGGTTTAAATATAAATTAAAAGTGGTTAATTAACTTATTGTTTGTTTATTCAAAGATTCTATGTAAGGACGTTTGTATGCCCAGACATGACGATTTTGATTTTCAAATTTTGTCTTTGTTACACAAATTGATTGTTAGGTCAATTTTGTTATGGAACCTGTTATCGATGGGTGCAGTGTGCCGTCTATGGATTTGTCTCTGTTGTATCGTGCTCTCAATGTAGTTTCGCAAATTTATCAGCATCAAATTGTTTTAGGAATTAATTTGGATGTCGAACATGTTGCTGAACGCAGTCATTTGCAAACAAGTAAGGTTATATGGAATGAGTCTTGTTCGTAGCATATTTCATCATGGGTATGGTTTGTACAATCGTTTTCTTAGTGTTGAAAATGGTAGTGTGTATGTTGTTGCTAACATAAGCATTGAACATTATGATTTTCGATCACTCGCTGAAACTACTGATGAGGAGATTGCAGTGATGCAAGAAGATGATGTGGATCTTTTGTCTGAAACTACTGAAGAGGAGATTGCAGTGATGCAAGAAGAGGATGTTGATCGTTTTTTCCGTTTCTTCTTACACTAAGGTGCCTCTTTATTTGGAATTGATAGAAAGATCGTTGAAGGCAATGAGGATAAAATGTAACGAGTATGTGCAAGAGAATATTGTGTTATTTTTAGAGAGTTTGAATTGTGCAATATGTTTGAAAAGTATCGCATCTAAATATCTGAAGTCCCTTAAGTGTAAATTTAAAGGGGTTCTGGTTGTTTTATGTGTGTATATAATATATTAGTTAATAGTTTAGAGTGCACTATGTTTTTTAAACTTTACTTGTAAGTATCTATATTTGTATTATTTACTACTGTCAGATATGAGAATAAAATATTAAATTAAAAATGTTTCTTGTGTCATTACTATTTTTTTGTGGATTATTTTTTGTTGTTGGTGGATTATGCTTTAACAATGCATTAACAGTTGTTCGCTGATAATTGTGAATTGGTGTGTTGCTAAACCACACCCTTGTATATAGTAACAAGTTTAAATACTACAATAATGTGTGTGAAAGATTTAGTTCTAGCGCTCAATTATCATTTGTATTTATGGTATATACGAAAGGTGTAGCGGAGAAATGTTGTTAGATGATTACTTTGTTGACAATGTCCTTAACTCAGCAATGAGTAGGTAATAAAAAATCAGGTAAATAAAATTAATGATTGATATTGACATGTTGAAAGAGAACATAAGTGGATGTATTGGAGATAAATATAATGGAAATGAGGTTGATTTAACATGACTTAAATTGATGTTGACGTTCACATGTCTGCATTTTCAAGTCTCTTTGTTATGAAGTCCTTATTTCGAAGAACATCGCTAAAGTTGTCATCTCACATTTTTCTTTACTTTCAACTATACGGTTTCTAAAGAAAAGAAGTGAGGGAACTAAAAAAAATTAGTTAAGGTAGTATATAAAGGAAAAATTAACATACTTGTTTGCCATATTGTTTTATTGAATACAAATAATAAGTCGCCCTTTTTTAGCCCATTTTAGTAGCTAAGTATATCATGTATAATCTTATACATAATATCTCTTTTGATTCTTTATTAGGGAAGTAGATAGACAGGTGGTGCAGTTCATTACCATCCAGAGTTT
This sequence comes from Geranium rotundifolium, assembly GCA_963920655.1. NCBI lineage: Eukaryota > Viridiplantae > Streptophyta > Magnoliopsida > Geraniales > Geraniaceae > Geranium > Geranium rotundifolium. The sequence continues at coordinate 21,609,088 of OY987321.1, forward strand.
ATTTTTAAAACAACTTGTTTGCTTATGTCATTTAAAATGGCTTATAAATTGATCTCGACGTTCACATGTCTACATAAATTCTCTTGTTTCGAAATTCTTTTATTGAAGAACGCCACTAAAGTTGTCATCTCACGTTTTTTTTTGACTTTGAACTATATGGTTCCAAGAATAAGAAGGTGAGCGTACTCAAAAAAAGAATTTAAGGTAGTATATAAAGTAAAAATTAACACACTTAGATGTTATGGTGGTGCAGTTCATTACCATCCAGAGTTTATTTTTAAAACAACTTGTTTGCTTATGTCATTTAAAATGGCTTATAAATTGATCTTGACGTTCACATGTCTACATAAAGTCTCCTGTTTCGAAATTCTTTTATTGAAGAACATCGCTAAAGTTGTCATCTCACATTTCTTTTTACTTTGAACCATACGGTTTCAAGAATAAGAAGTTGAGCGTACTCAAAAAAAGAATTTAAGGTAGTATATAAAGTAAAAATTAACACACTTAGATGTTATGTTGTTTTATTGAATAAAAATAATAAGTCGGCCTTTATCTGCTCATTTGAATAACTCAACTCACAAGCTTCACTTTCAATTTTTTTGGGATAATTGCGGATGAGCATATAGTAAATTAACCATCATATGTCATACACTTCAAATATACATCGACTTATGTAGGTATAAGTGATTGTAATTTGGTAGAATAATATTTTTTAATTAGATCATTTTCTTTTAATGAAATAATTTTTTTTAATTTTTGTGTGTTTTCATAAATCTCATTTACTCTTCATGTTTTATAAGAAGATGCCTCCGTTTTGTTGTTTCATTTGTTCGAATTTTTCAGGGACAAGTTTTGTTTATGGGAGATTTATTGTTTTGCACTTATCGTTTGTAGTGAAATAATACAACTTCTGAGTTGAAGCCACACATGTAAACACTTGAAGATGAAATGAGGTTGATGCATATGTATATTCATGTGTTGTGTTTGTATGTGTAACATATGGATAGACCTTATTTTGTGTGTTGTGTTTGGTAGTGTTTGCGGCATAATTGAGTGTTCTTTCTTTACTCAAGTATAATGTTTCGTCCATTCAATGCAATTTTTTTGCTGTGTTCTAATTTAGTATTTAATTAACATATATCTTGGATTCAGTGCATTAATACATGAATGTTCTTTTTGAGTATTAAACTTTGTTGTGTCTAATTCAGTTCTCAAATTATTCAAAGTGTATATAATTTAGCCCGCAGTTTGTTTTCTTGCACGCGATGTCAATCATTTGTATTATTCGTCCCTTAAGTTAATTTCCTTGCACATGTAAAAATTGCGATAATGTGGTTAAGAACCAATTTAATGATATTATAAAGGAGGTTTGCTAAGTGAATACATCTTGGGAATTTTGTGTCATTCATGATTCGATTTTGGAGGTGTTAAATAGGTTACTAAAAGACCTTCGGACCAGAATAAAATTGAATGATTGAGGAACAACCAAGATGATGGTTGATGTTTTACTTAATTTACAGACTTGATTTCCAGGCTGCACAACACCACTGAAGTCGACAGGTACTCTACAGGGCACAACTTGAGCCCCTCCCAGTTCAACGGCTTGCCGGAAGGCATGTTTCTGACCGGCACAAGCGTGATGGAAACCGACACAGATTTTGAATTTATAGATTATGTACGATATATATAGGTATGTTCCCGAATAATAATTTTAAGAATTTAATTTAGAGTTTATATTGTCTAATCTAATTTATTTTTAAACGGTGTATTTTTTGGTCATGCATATTTGGAAATGGAATTCAGAGAAATTCAATATTAATATATTTGTTTAGTTCCAAAGTTGATGTAATACATCCATCCACACTCTGCTGTTGAGGCGCCTCCTGCTACTAACGACCTCGCGTTTGACGCCAACTTGAAATGATCATGCTTTTTAATCTATTTTAAAAGAATAAATTCGCCTACTCTTTGGTATATCGTTGTTTTGTTGAGTATGTAATGTTAGCCTATTTACAAGTTTTTTTTGAAATTATTATTGAATTGTGTTGCCAAATATTAATTTTCAATTTGGGGCTGGAAAATATTAGTTTATTTGTTCCGGATCTATAATAGACTGAAAAATGAGTTGAGTGAGCCAATACTCGATATAACGAAAATGCGTGTAGTAATTTGTGAACCATTAACTTATTTAATATTTTGTTGTAAACAAAGTATCAAACATAAATGGTGGATAAATATTGTCTGAGACATTGTGTATTAAGGAAAACGACAACCTTATCGTAACATTACATTAAGAAGATTATACTGGTAACACGCGCATTGCGCGTGTATTACATAATTAATCTAAAGGGTGGAAATCATTCAATGGTTATCGTGTATGTCATTTGACAAGTTATTTGTTGATGAAGACAATGTTAGACACTTATTATTATTATTATCATATTAAAAATTTATCATTGTAGATTTATGTTTTAAGTTTCCTAATATGATAATAGGGTTTTGTATTGTACCATATACATACCTATTGAATAATCCACAAACTTAATAGGAGATATACACGTTCATGATATCATATGCCAAATTATTACCATCCCGAACTTTGATATTTAATTAGAGAGCACTAGTCCAAATATGCGATACAACAACCAAGTCAACTGTTACATCTATGCCATCAAAATTTTATGATGTGCTTCTTATGCGGCCTCTAATGCTTCCGCTGCTTCCTTGTCAGCTTGATAGAGTCTCAAGAACTCATCGAACCGATCTTCCAATTACGCCATAACCACTAACTCTTATACCAATTGATATGGTCTGAGCTTTGGATCATGTTATAATTTATTTAGATAGATAGTGAGCTTAATTAACGAGAGAACTCTAATCTCGATTTGGCATTCATTCAAGAGAACACCGACCTCTGAATTCATTTAGAGAGAACATTGATCTCACGGTAACACTTCGTTTTCTCTAATTCATTCATTATTTTTTATTAAATACTTCTCAAGTATTTATAATACTCTAAGGCTAGTAACCTAAACGAAGAGATCAGGTATACAAATTTGATTGGATAACTCCAATTTCAAATTAACATAAATCAAATAATTAAAATTACAAATGAAAATGAGAATCATCTTAATCCCTATCAAAGGATTGTCGAGTTGTCATACTCGAACAAGATTCCTAACATTTTGGTTGAGTTTGATTTAGTTGGAATTGTTTTTATCAATGGATTATTAGAATCTTAAGTAGAATTAGGAGTTTGTATCACTGCGGGTTATAAATACCTAGCATAATCATTGAATAAGATTTATGCATTATTTAGAATACCCTAATTATTGCCACAAGATCTTGAGTTCCTATATGATGTTAGACAAATATTTAAGTTATTAGACCTAACAATAAATGATGTGGTGCAAGATGACGGGTGACCAAGACGATTGTGTCCCTTAAGAGCAGTGTTATAGATGTTGCACGATGTTATGATGGCGGATATGAGCTTTTGGAGCCATGACAGATTTTCATTTTTGTATTTTATTTAATATAAATTAATACACTTATTCATAGTCAATTATCAAAATTTCAACTCATAATTAAATTCAAGTAAATGTAATTGAAATTGAAAAGTACTCCCAAAATGCAAATTTGTTCATCCCAACTCTTCAAAGTTTTCTTCGCCTCCATATTGTTATTCAACCACTTCTTTATTTTAATCGTCATAGTCATAATTCTCATCTTCCTCCTCCTCTTCATCCGAAATAAAATCACCATTGAGGTCTCTTATTACTCTAAGAGTTCCCGCATTCTCATCATCTCCCTCAACAACGTGAATAGTATCAACAAGCCAATCGTGTGCATCGAGAACGTCATCCGAAAGAAGAACGTCTTTGTGTTCTATTTTTTTAATCTCTTTTGTTCACATGTTTGGCGTTAAATTGAACGTAGACAAGATTGTTCAACTTTACTACCTCAAGTCTATTTCTTTTCGTTGTCTGAATTTACAATTAAAAATAAAAGAAGTGAGATAAATACATAAAAAGATAGAATTAGAAAGAAAAAATACATACCTCTTAAAGGTGCTCTAAACTTCTTCACATAAGAATGAACTCAATGTCAAACCAATGACATTTAGCAAAATATTGTAGACTTGGCATTTGCCTTCCATAAGAGTTTCACCAACCGACTACAAATGCATATTAAACAATAATAATATTAAGGGAAAATGATATTTTTGTGGACCTAAATATACACTTTTGACACTTTCATACCCTACCCTTTTTTTTTCTTCTCTTTTTTCCATACCTTACTTTTATTTTAGGACAACTTTCTTCAGAAGTTTCAAAATACCCCTAAATTGAACCAAAATTAAATCTGGTTTAATTTTGGTCCAATTAAAGAGTGTGAAAAGACGAAATTGCCCTCAACTATTCATCAAATTTTCAAAGGTATGCCACCCTTTCAACTATTCCTCTCCTCCTCCTCCTCCGCCACCCCTTCCTCACCAGCGTTTCTCCGACATCCATCGTCGGGGTTTCTCCGGCATGTGGGGAGCACGGTGGACCGACGAGGCCTCCAGAACACCTCCGCCAAGGTGTCCGTCTCGACCCCATCGTCCTCGACCCCTTCTTCTCGTCTTCTCCAGTGATGTCGGAGCAGGCCATGGTTCTTTCTCTGTAGCCTCCACAACACAAAATGGCGAGCATCGACGAGGTGGGCAGCGGGCAGCGAGCATCGACGAGGTGGGCAATGGGCAGCGACCAAAAGGGTAGAATGCGGTGCTCCAACGATCGTCTCCGGCACAGAATGGCCGGAAAAGAAATAGAGGGAGAGAGGGAATAAGAAATGAGTTCAAGAATTCAAAATTTTCACTCGCTGGAACATAGTTTCCGGCGAGTGAAAATTTTGGCACAACTTCGGTGACCTCCACCAACTCCGGTCACTCCGGTCACCAGATACGAAGCCCAACAGGTAAGCTCCGGCGATCGACGATGCTCACGATGCTCAGAAGATCAACGAGGTGCTCACGATGCTCTGTTTTGATGAAGTATGAGAGTCCAATGGCATTCACTTAAAAATTTGATGAATAGTTGAGGGTAATTTCATCTTTTCACACTCTTTAAAAAATTGGGCCGATTCTCTCCATTAGACCAAGGGTCATTTCGGTATTTTGAGAATTTTAGGGGTAAATTGTCCAAAATGAAAGTCATGTATGGAAAAAAAGAAAAAAAAAGTTAGGGTATGAAAGTGTATATTCAGGTGCACAAAAGTGTCATTTTCCCTAATATTAGTATTACTTTGTCAAAAACGAAAACAAAACAAGTAAATACTTAAACGATAATAATAATAATAATAAATGACACTTTTGTGCACCTGGATATACATTTTTTCCTACATTTTTTTTCTTTTTTTCAGTATTCTGAATTGCATTTTAGGACACTTTACTCATAAAATACCTAAATTGCCCCTGAATTGAACCAAAGTTAAATATGGTCTAATCTGGTCCAATTTCAATTACGTAAAAGAAGGAATTATCTCAACTATCCATCAAATTTTCAAGTGAATGTCACTCTCTCCACCTCCCTCCTCCTCCTCATCCTCCTCCGCCGCCCCCTTCTCTTCCTCAACTTTGCCTCCGTCACCTTCTTCGCCACCGCCAACAACCACTTCGATTTCGCCGAAGAACTCGTTTGCAAGCTCATGTCCTTGGAATAAGAGTCGGACCTGATTCGAGAGAAGCATCCGACGAATTTCAAGCACGCCAGGATGGCGGTTTCTAGCGCGGAGACCTAACCACTTTAGTTCCAGCTCTGGTGAGTCATCTGGTGACAAGACCTCGCCACTCCATCTTGCTGCTCCTCCACCTCAAATTCCTCGGAAATCAAAATAGGTAGAGTATAAAAGTGACCAAAGTGTATATTCAGGTATACAAAAGTGTCATTTTCCCTAATAAAAATAAAGTTTCATACCCGAATTGTAATTTTCATTCATTTGTGTGCCTGCATTTTAAGCAAAGGTTTTGCCAAGCAAACCCTCCTTCCTCAAGTATTCGTGCAGATCCACATCTATCACCTTTTGTTTAATGTCGGCGTCATCACCAAACATTACATCAATACATTCCTTAAACTCAAACATCACCACGACATCATTTTCAACATTCGGATCATTATAAGTATAATACAAGTTTACGAGATATGCCGCTAAATATAACAGACTATTAAATTTATCACGATCTTTTTTATCAATAATGTCAATAATAGGCCGATAATGAAGTTCTTGGTCTTTATATCCCTTTTTGATATCATTCCTTGCATTGAGCATCTCACTATATACAAATCTCATTGTTGGCCTTTCATCTCCATTAACAAGACGAAGTTCTTTAAATAAAAGGAGTGAATACATTCAACCACATATCTACAACGTGCCAAAAAGACAACATCATTACAAGATTTTCCGCCCACTTCCCTTTTTTAGTTTTTGTGTGCGGGCTTCCACTCCAATCCGCACTAGCAAACAATGTGCGCGAGTTATCTCTCTTGTCCCTTAAACTTTGCAAAGATAGGAAGGAGGTTGTAGAACGTGTGACTCTGGGCCTCAATATATCTCTTTTTCTTCGTAAACTTTCTCCTCAAATGCAACAACTTGTAATGTGCATAAAGTAAGATAGTAAAACATTTTGTCTTCTCAACCACTACAATGAATCTTGCTAGTGTGACAATTTCTTATAAGGTAAACTACACATAGGCACCCCCAACTATACCCAAAAGACATATAGTTATCCCCAACTTTCAAATTGGACACCTACCTACACCCAGAGATTGAAAATGGATAGTTAGCACATATCGTTAGATTTTCTGTTAAAAATTTAAGTAAAAAGACGAAAATGCCCTTGGTCATACTTTAAATTTTCAAAACATGCAATTTATGAGTTTTGATGTGTTTTCGATCAAGCTTCTCCACAACCACCACGTTCCTCGCCGGCCTCGTCTCCGATCCTCCCACTGCGTTTGGTAGCACCGGATTCGACCTCCAACGGCTACGCCAAGTCTCTGGCGAACAATTTTTTGATAATGACATGATTTTGAAAATTTGAAGTCTGACCAAGGGCATTTTTGTCTTCTAACTTAAAATTTTAACAGAAAATCTAACGGTAGGTGCTAAGTGTCCATTTTTCAATCTCTGGGTGTAGCTAGTTGTCCAGTTTGAAAGTTTTGGATAACTATGTGTCTTTTTGGTATAGTTGGGGATGACTATGTGTAGTTTACCATTTCTTATAACATGAGATTGATTGTGTGACTTGCACAATAAGACCAAAAAATTTTAGGCTTATTCTTTTTCAACAGAACATTCACCGCCATATTGTTGAATACATTGTCCGTTACCACTTGCACAATATAATTTGAACCAACTTCTTCAATGCATTTATCGATGTAATAAAAAAAATATTTTCCGGTGTGTGTGTCTTTCGATGCTTTCATAGATAATATGAATGTCTTTCCTTCCAAACAATTAACGCACAAGTTCATCATTCTTCTTCTTTTATGTTCACTCCAAGCATCAGTCATGATAGAACAACCATTTTTCTTTCATTCCGCTTTTTGTTTCTTCATTAACTTCTCAGTTCTTTCCACATCTCCCTTCAATCATCCTCTTACCTCTTACATATTGATCCACTTTCAAGTACTTTTCCTTATAAGTTATTGATGTGTACCGATCTATAGGCTCAAGGTACATTTGCTTTAGACCTCACCTCTTTTTAAGATTGTAACCTTTTGTTCTTCTTATTTTTTCCCTCTTTGATAGCTTTCAAACATTTTTCTTGTCTTTCCTTGATGTATGTGATATGTTTCTTCATTCGGCGTACAAAGTCAGACCTACAAAAGCCTCAAACCCAGGACACATAGGCATAAATAGAAGCTCTAAACCACTAAGTTACTCCACCAATTGTGATAATAATTACTTTGTTTTGAATATATTCAATAATACAATTCCACAAACATCAACTACATCCATCTCAATAAAGTCCCACATCGGCCAGAGAGAAGCTTTTTACCAACTCTCTTCTTTATAAATATAGTCAAGATTTATTAGATTATTCAAGTTGCTCTCTCCAATGAGAAATGATGAGAACTGAAATATTGTATAAACTAATTAATAAACTAATTAATAATCTAATTGTTGTTTAGATTATTAATATTATTAGTTAAACATTTTTTGGGTCTATTGGTTGGGCTCGAAATTGTACGTTTGGGCTAATAGATTGCATTGGGCCGAAAAAGGCTGAAAAATTTGACCCATTTACAATTTGGTCAAATTGATTGAATTGAACTGGTTGATTGATCGGTTATAACTGAACTCATTGGTAATCCATCGGTTTGGTCGACGGTTATGAAAGTTTAAGAACCAAACTGGTCGGTTCGATTCCGTTTTCAAACCGTGAACTACCGTACCGGACACCGGTCATAAGTAATACAAGGTAGTAAGATTACGACCCCGAGTTTATTGAACCCAAAGGAAAATTAATTATCAATTATAGCACTCTAATTTAATTTCAAAGTTAATCTTAGCATGTCAAAAATTGAGGTTCAAATTGCGGGAAATTGAAACATATGATATGTTAGGTTATAAAAATAGTTAAATTTAAAGAATCTAACAACATGTTGAGGCAATGAACATATGAATAAAAATGTTTGGGAGTTAAATTAAACTAAAATATATGTTTGACGGTGTTTTTAAGTTTCTAACTCAAGAAGGCAACAAGAATTCAAAATTCACCTAAAAATTCCATTTTAGACAAATAGAATGTCTATTGCTAATTTACGATAACCAACTTATTTCTAGTGATGATTTAAGCGACTAGTCAGCATTAAGTTTTGTGAATTCTCGCGATCTCTTGGTGTATGTCACTTAAGAATGCTACTACCGTGCCAACCAACATATCTCTAGTAGGGCTGTTCATTGAGTCGGGTTGGGTAAACCCGACTCGGGTTAGACCCGACTCGGTTTGAGTCGGGTGGTGAAACCTAGACCCAATACTCGACTCGGTACTGTAGTCGGGTAGTCGGGTTCGGGTAGATTCGGGTCTCGGGTGAGTCGGGTATAACCCAACAACCCGATGGGCCCAATTTTTTGAGCCCATTTCAATTTTTTGAGCCCATTTCAAATTTTTGAGCCTATTTCAAAATTTTGAGTACTAAATATATACATTACAGTTTATTACACACACCACAGCACACCACAATTACACATTCACCATAGAAATCCTAATCCTAACATTTACAATTACAGCAGCATCCAACAACTCCTCCATCTCCATGTAACTTCTCCATTTTCCAGCAACAGCCAGCAAATCCAGCAAATCTGTGAGAGAACAAAATCATCATTTATATTGGGCCATGAACTGCGCACAAATATTGGGTCAAATGGCAAAAATAGAGTTACCTTCTTCACTAAGGGGTCTTAAGCCTAAATCTTGATACATTGCGAATAAAAAAACAATGGGTACTCTGTATCCTGTAAGATTCAGTATTTAGTTAACCAGTTAAGAACTTAAATTGCACCCAATTGATGGCATTTAATGGAAACAAATAATATATTATTTTTGGAGATCTATTCCCTTTTCAAGCAAATTAAGTAAGTGACTCAAAACCATAAGCGTGCTTCCAAATCACAATAAACTAAAGCCATTTCAATAACTTACCCAAAATTCCATCCTCACATTCTGCACCAGACAGATCATATTGGGCACAAAGGCAATATTTTACTGAACAATTAACAACTAGCATACCAATTACAAACTAACATACCAATTACACTTATATAAGTCAACAACACGAAACGATAATGACATTATCCCAATACAAAACGGAAATACTAATCCCCAAACAAGATGACCGAGTACAAGATATTGAATGAATTTGTGAAATTAAAGCTCAATCATGTTACAGAATTCTACTGCAAAATGACGATAAAGTCAATTCACTAAACAAAACCTAGCCCTAATTCGTATAAATCAATGCCAAATAGAATTGAAGCAAGAAATAGAATCGAAGAAAAAGAGAGTACCTTGGTGATGACACGATATAAGATTAGACGTCATTGCCAAGCTTGACTGGATCTGATACAGAAAAGAACATGTAAGATTGCGAAGCTAGAGATCTAGGGCTCTGCGAAGACCCTGACAAGCTCCTCTACTGCTCCATCATCTAAACCCTAAAACCCATCACGAATTCGGACCAAAATCAAACAAAGTCGTCTCCATATCGAGCAAACAAACATCAGCTTAAACATATAATAGAAAAATTGAAGAACGACATGTAAAAACTCACCTTTGTGGCTAGGGTTTGAATCAAAAAGGATGAACGAAGAGAGCATGAATCGTAAGGAGAGGAAGCAAAGAGGTGCGTGACAGAGAGAGAGGTAAGTGACGAGAATCAAGGGAAGAGGACAGAGGCGATGCTCGGCGACGACGTAGGGTTTCAGACCACACAGAGAAAGGAGAGGCGGAGACGATATGGTTGTTGAATGCGATTCAACGTGTGAGCTGTGAGGGGGTGAGTACTGAGTGCGAATCGTGAACGTGTGTGGAGGAGGGTGAGCCACGTGAAGGAAGATCGATGGCTGAGATGGGTTCGCTGAAGTTCGATCAACGGAGGAGGGCGTGCCACGTCGCCGAGTCTTGAGCCTGAAGGAGAAGGGAGATTATAAACTCTCATTGAGTCCCACATCGGAAGTGTATGAGACTCAATGAGAGTTTATAAGCTCTTTTGTATCTGTTTCAAGCACCAAACATGAGTTGGCTGGGCTTATAATTGGGCTGGTTGGGCTGAGTTCATAAATACTGGTGGGCTGATTGGGTTCTGGGTGTAACATTAGTATATTTTTATATATATTGTCGGGTAGTCGGGTACCCGACGGGTTTTACAATCAGACCCAATACTCGACTCGGTTAGCTTGTCGGGTGGTCGGGTATCGGGTCAGTCGGGTCTCGGGTTAGTCGAGTCGGGTGTCGGTCGGGTCGTCGGGTGAGTCGGGTTACCGGGTAAAATGGACAGCCCTAATCTCTAGTGATGATTTAAACCAACTTTCATTATTCAGTTCCATTTACTAACTCCTCACTCGATTTCATTAATAAAATAGATTAATCAAACACAATTAAGGGAAATAAGTATTAAGTTCATGTATAATGAAATCTCCCTACTCGGCGTAGCAAGCATATAAAATTAATTACCTAAATATCTGTAATTTTTATTCATCGGTTCACTGTCTTAAATTCTAAATGAAATTAGCCCAACATGTTCATAGTTAACTTCAACATAAACATATTGATTGTTGAATTAATTCGTACATGTAATTAATATTCATTTAACAATTAATCATACATAAATAAATTCACAGTCAGAATACACATACAGAAACAATATAAACATGATTTAAGAATTTCTCTTCAGCTCCAAGGCGCCTAATCGGAGGAAGCACGCTCCCCCTCTGAGGCTTGGGAGGTTGGTTACTCATAAGGAAGAAGCTTATGCAGTATGAAACTAAGGATTGATTTACTCCCGAAAGCCATTGCTCGAAGGGTGCCACATGGGAAGAATCGGGGCAATAGAGCTGCTCATCAGTTGCTCGTCGAGGCATTGCATGAGGATGCAGAAGAAGAAGTTGACAGATGGATAGATTGGAAAGTAGTGAGGAAAATCAAGGTAACTCGGGACCTAAGGTCTAGAGTTCTTGCTCTGGGAAGGTTTTCAAGTAATAAGGTCGATCTATTCTAGGGTGTGGGGGAGATGATTTTTTGGGGAGGACTTTTATAGTTTTTTTTGTGTGGTTATTTTCTTTTTTTTATTGTTTCTTTGTTATCTTTGTTTTTTCGTGGTAAATTTATTTCTTGCTGATCAAAAAAAAAATTTGGGAATTTAATTCATTCAGGTATTGAGCACAACAGAGAATGATTGCGAAAGGTAAGACCCATAATAATTCTCGACTGAGAATTTAATACATGAGTAGGATTATGACTCTGTGTTCCTTCTCAAAAGCTTGATTTTTGGAAACCTGGAATGACTCTAGAACCTCCTGGGAACTCTCTGACTTGCAGACGCATGCACACAATTTCATTTATGGATTTAAATTCTGATAGTTTTCAAGTGTGTCGACTCCCTTTTATAGGCGCAAAAATTCGAGGGGGGGGGGCACGGACTATGGTTCTTTCGTGTCGTGTATTTCTCGCTCGTGATTCGTCCACGAAGCTCGTCTATTGACTGATAAAGTGGCCAAGGTAAAAAACTTCCTTGCGAGCTTCGGTCACAACTCTACATGTTCTGAAGTGGGAGTGTGGCCATGGGATGCATATAGCTGAGGGTCTCAGACCTCACCCAGGCCGTGGTCTTCGTTTCATCACGGACCGCGGTGCTCGGCCACGGGGTGATAGTTGGGCTGAACATATTGGGCTTCGAGACCCAAGTTGATGGCCACGAGAGTGGCCAACGGGATCACATGGCCACGCAGTCTTGAAGTAGTCCCAAAAAATGGTCTAAAATGACCCAAAATTTGCAATATGCACTTAGAATACCCTTGAAGTAAAAGAGACATAAAATGAGGGTCATTGTACCTAAATGAGACGAAACAAGGTCGAAATGTGATAATTCGTTGCTAGAAAAGCAGTGTAAAAATATCCTTATCAAAGAGTGTAGTTTAGTTGCGTTTAACCAACTTACATAAGTTGATTTAGCCTTCCATATTGAAGTGTCCTGTTTACTTTAAGATTAGATGTTCATGCCATATCTGAATATCTGAATGAAAAGTAAGAATATAATGAACATTAATTCTTTATGCACAAACAAACAAATACCAAACAACCCGATGAACAATAATGTCGTGGATTGTATAGCTTACACATGCTAATTTGTACTAAAAAATGCAGAAATATATTAATAATATTAATAACTAATACCAATTTCCAAGTATATTAATTTCCCTTACTTAATTCAAGCCAATACTAAAAATAAGGTTAAAGTACGTCTAGTCACACCCAAATTTGACAAAAATACACCTGACAATACTCATAAATAATAGCCCTGCGAAGTTAGCAAGAACCATTAATTATTTGGATGAAAAATGTTAATTTTGAAATCAAAAAACGAAAATGCTCTTGGTTTGACTTCAAATTTTCAAACACATGCCATTTGAGCTAGGGTTGTTCATCGGGTCAGGTCGGATGGACCCGACCGGTTTTGGACCCGACTCGGCTCATGTCGGGTCCAGTTCGTCAGACCTGAGACTCGACTCGGCTTGGCTCTCGAGTGGTCGGGTTCGGATGGTCGGGTTGTCGGGTGAGTCGGGTCCAATCCGACAGACCCGACATCACTGAAAATTGCATCCAAATTCACACAATTTGAAACCGTAATCAAAATTTAGAGTAACTTTAAACCCAAATTCCCAATAAAAGCTCTAACCCTAAAATTCAGAAGCCTAAAACTGAAAATTGAAGGTAAAATGACTACTGAAAATTGAAATAACAAAATTCAGAACCCCCAAATTGAACCCCATTTCCCAATTCTAAACCATAAACCCCCAAATTGAAGGTAAGATGAATACCCTAATCCTCAATTTCGAACCCCCAAATTGAATCTCAAATCCCCAATTGACAACCCTAACCCCCAAACTGAATCTTAAATCCTCATTTGAAAACCCTAGCCCCCAAATAAAAACCCTAATTTGAATAGAGAACCTCAAATTGAAAACTAAAATTCAAATCCCCAAATTGAAATCATGAACCCCCCAAATCGGAAACTAAAATCAAAATTAAAGGCATCCGATACCCGAACCCTAACCCCAAAAATGAAAAGGGAGAAGAAAAACCCTAAAACAGAAACTCATACTTACCTGATTTGGAGACATGTGGCCGGCGTTGTGTGCACCGTGAAATCTTCAATCTCCAGCTCCACTAGAGAATCGAGTGGTTGATGAGTCTCCTCTCCACCATTACTTGATTTACAGTGGTGAAGATGAAGCTCACCAACAGTCGATTCACAGTGGTTGATGCTTGATTGATTTACGCCGACCTGACTCAGGCCGCCTGAGATGACGAGAGAGGAGATGAGAGGACGAGATGGGAACTGTTAGGGCTTCAGAGAGAGAGAGAGAGAGGAGAGGTAAGGGTTGAATCAGAGAAATCGCTTAAATGCGATGTGAGAGAGGGAGAGGAGTCGGAGAGTTTAGTCGTCGAGTGCCACGCATAACAGAAATGGACGGTTGGGATTAAGATAATCGATCGAGATCGAGGGTATAGAAGTTGCCACGTCGCTTGTCACTCTACAATTCTAATATGCATATTGCACATCCCACATCGGAAGCGGAAGAATGATTTGTGATCTTTATAAGCCTCAACTCTTCACATCTGGGTACAATCAAATTTGTGATGGGCTGGAGTTGGACTTGTGTTGGGTTGGGCTTCTGCGAGATAAAAGGCTGGGTCATTTTACTACATGGGTGTCGGGTGAGTCGGGTTATTCGGTGGTTTTGGAAATCACATCCGAGGCCCGACTCACTTGAAGTCTGGTTGAGTCGATCCAACCCGACTTCCCACACGATTTTGTCGGGTCTCGGGTTAGTCGGATTCGGGTCGGGTTGGGTCGTTGGGTGAGTCGGGTCTCGGGTAAAAATGGACAACCCTAATTTGAGCCTATCTTTCTTTCTCAGTCCTTCACCCAATTTCAAACCAAAACATACTCAGACTTTATTTGCAAAACCCAACCTCGAGTGGAGTTCTAATTCGATTTACCAGGCAAAAGCTCCAAAACAATAACCCATTGGGGAGTGTGAAACTGGATCAATACAAGGACTTTTGAATTTCAGAATCTGATCGAGAAGTGAACAATTGAGTTGATAATTGATAGAGGCGGAGAGATTCGATTATGGTGGTTGGGGAAGAAGACGATTCATAGGAGATTTAGGTAAATATGAATCTTGGTTTGTTGCTCGGAGTTCGATTCTGATCCTTTCGACGCGACAACAGGTTTGTCGACGATAACGAGGATGGCGTCGCTGCTCGAAAGAGGTACGAAAAGCGTGACGAGAGTCGCCCCAAACCTGGCTCCTCATCGACGCAGATAGAAATTGAGGAGGAGGATGGCGCCGGCACAAAATCGAGTTGTATAATTAAGGGTTTTGACTGAGAATAGTGTATAGTTGAGTGTATTTATTTGTAATTCCTTCAACTTCTTTTGAGAGGCATTAGTTCACATTGAGCTTTGAAGTGAACAAGTAGACACCGATTACCCAATCAAAATAACCCACATCATCCCCCATCCACGTGTTCTGTTTCCACTGGCAAGCCACTCGTCACCAAAACTTCAGTTACAGTGGCTTCTGAAACCCGAATCCACATCATCGCCGTCTCTCTCGTTCTCTCCCACAAAACAGAGATCGAATCGAAATCGAAGCTCAGATCCAAATCTGGCTGAACCCAGGGACAGATATAGAGGTAAAATCAATCGTGGCGTCCTCAGGCTCTCCAGCAGCACTTTCGAAGAGAAAGACCAGCGCCTCTCAATCCTCTTCCGCTCCATCGCCACCGCCCACCAGAATCGTCTACAGGGAGGCATCGAGGAGCTCCGCGTACCCAGATTCACCTTTCTGGCAACAAAACTGGTTCATAACCCTTCTCATTCTCATGGCTCTCGGATTCTTCGCGCTCGCCGTCTTCCTCTTCCTCGGCCACGATCTCGACCAGTTCTCATCCGTATCCGCCGCCCCCGTGAAGGAGGGAGCTGAGGTCTCTCATCACTCACATTCCCTTTTTCTTTTCTGTTTTTGTTAGCTCATCTGTGTTTGCCTGATCTGATTTTGCTTTCCCCACATTGTATTGAATTTGTAAGTTAATCAAGAATCTAGAAGAAAGGTGCTTCCTTTCCAGCCAAACAGTTGCGATCTTAATGTTTTATGATGTATTGGCTACTGCCCAAATGAACCCACTTGCTTTTATTGAACTTGAATTTTTCTCTGCAATCCCATATTTGTTTGGATAATTGGTGTTTATGTTTTCACTTATTTCATTCTTTTTTGGCAGATAACTTATGGGTCTGCTCTTAAGCTAATGCATGAGAAGACCAAGTCTCGGCTGCACTCCCATGATGTGCCCTATGGTTCTGGCAGCGGTCAGCAGTCTGTTACTGGGTTCCCCCAAGTTGACGATTCTAATAGCTATTGGGTACTTGCTTACTATTTTCTGACGTGTTTGCCTATATATGTTTGCCTTTTCTCTATGCTTAAGTTTATAGCTTCTTTGTGGAAAATAGAGGGAAGAAGAAGTGCATTTTATAATGCATATCCTTCTCACGAGTTAGACATTATTCGGAGGATTTGCAAGAAAAAATATTTGAATGTGTTGGTGGTTCTTTTGTAAAACTACAACTGCAATCTATTGGAAAGGAAATATCATATACGAACATGTCATTGCTATTCATCGTGTTATATGGCTAATATCTGTATTATGTACCTATATTTTCATTCACAAACTTGCATGTTCAGTATAGAGAAATAAAAAAAGTAATTTAGTATGATGAAAGGATATCTGTAGTGCCATTCTCAATTATGCATGCAGTTATTATTTGGACCAAAAATGTCAACATGATGCAGTTCAAACACTCTCATTGATTCATTGGGGGGGGGGGGGTGTAATTCTTTAGAGGAAAAACCATGTATTTGAAGTTAGTTTTCTTGGGAATGACACATTAGAAGGTTTAAAGTTCATGATCCTCTGGCTATTATCACATAACTCAAATTAAAGATTGGTCCTTAGGCTTGACAGCCAATATCGAGTAGATGCCTTACTGGCCCACACCCCATGTCCGCATTCAGTTTCTTGTGCTCTTTAGTTTGCATGTAATATGTTAACAAAGTTCACTCAACTATTTGGTAAATTTTTGGACTATTTGAATTTTTTCTCCAAATTCCTTTCTAGTCATGTATTAGCAGGCTGCTTCTTACTGATTTCCTGCTGTTATCGGACTGTGGAAATGAAATCACGAGATTATCTTTGCAGATTATTCGGCCTCAGCTAGACACATCTGCCAAGCAAGGTGACAGTATCAAAAGTGGAACAATTGTTCGTCTGCAACACATGGCAACTAGAAAATGGCTCCACAGCCATCTGCATGCATCCCCATTGTCAGGCAACCTTGAGGTTTGTGTAAAGAATGGTGTTTCTCTGGTGTTTTAAAGTGAGCTGGATTCAGCAAAATGCTTGCATGTCTAGTTTCTCAGCTCTCTAGGTTCCTATGGAACTATAAAGATGTATCATTCATGAAAGGACTGGTGTTCCTGTAGATTAAAATTCTTTGATAATTAATTTTGGCGGTTCTTATTGGCTATCCTGACATGGACATGAAGAAAAAAATATTTAGAACGTTTCATCAGAAAATCCCTGACTGACATTTTATACTCTAATCTTTTAGGTTAATATTGTATTCTTCTGTTAGCTTTGACATTCTTCTTTGTTTACTAATGTTGATCAATAAGATGAATAATAACCCACTTGATTAGTTATTTTTGAACTTAACCTCTAAAGCCAAATTATAGACGGGTGTTCAAGAAA
Organism: Geranium rotundifolium; assembly: GCA_963920655.1. Taxonomy (NCBI): domain Eukaryota; kingdom Viridiplantae; phylum Streptophyta; class Magnoliopsida; order Geraniales; family Geraniaceae; genus Geranium; species Geranium rotundifolium. The sequence goes on from OY987321.1 coordinate 21,626,672, forward strand.
TGGGTGATGCTTCTTTTGTGTGCTGTACAGATTCTAATTCTTAGATCATAGAAACATTTGAACCTAGTCATCCCATAAACTTTGACTTCTTGAGTTTTCTTTATGCGACTGGGATTTAATTACTTGTGCAAAAGTCTGATGCTATCAGGCTATTCCACACATTTAACAAGTATATCTTGAATCGTCTATGATGGGTGACTTACTAGATCAAGGCTATATATTATAGTTATTGGACAACAATCATTTGGAGAAAGGATCATACCAGTGATTGTGTTTTGAACAATATTTGAATATACACGTCTCTCCCTTCTGTAGTACTATGATTTTTACTCTTTCTAGCTATTTTACATCCATTAAGTGTGGAGCCTGCTCATATTCGTATGTATTAGTAATATAATCCAAACTGTCGTTGGATGCAGGTTAGCTGCTTTGGAAGTGATCATGAATCTGACACAGGGGATCACTGGAGGTATGACCTAAACTAAAAGAAAAATGATCTATTCCATATATTCTACGTTATCTTAATTTCTGTTTGTTTTGGGCCTATTCTCTTTAGGCTTACGATTGAAGGTAGTGGGAAGACTTGGAAGCAAGACCAAAGGGTCCGGCTTCAACATGTAGATACTGGTGGTTATCTGCACAGTCATAATAAGAAATACACCCGGATTGCTGGGGACCAGCAGGAGGTGAGAACTAAACCTCTAATCCCATTCCCATGTAGTTAACTATTATAAAAATAAAAATTAACACAAGTTAAATTGGCCATATGAAAAGAGTTCAAATGATGTTGCACAAACAGGTTCTTTTTGTTGCATATGTGGTCCCATTCCCCATATGAACAATGACACGATGATGAACTTTTATGTTCATTTTCCTTGGGTAGAGTTGAATATATTGGGTTTGCCTCTAGGATGCCAATTAACAATCAAAGGTTTTGTATAGGTTTGTGGTGTTCGTGAAAAGCGAGCAGATAATGTTTGGCTGGCTGCAGAAGGCGTATACTTCCCGGTTACGGAGACCAAGTAGAACGGTATCTGGTTATGATTCGTATATCGTAGAAACAGGTCCACGGGTTTTGGATTCTATGGTTGCTGGCGTCTGTTTCTGGGCTAGCTGTAGATGCTTGACTAAAAGAAGTATAGTAAGTGCCGGAGTACTGATATTTATGCATTGAATGTTTCCTATGCATCCCGCGGATGCTTTTGTACCCGAGTAAAACACTTAATAATTCGCTTTATCAATTTCAGTCTATTCTCTTTTCGGTTTCTTGTTTCCAAATCGTCAATATCAGTTTAATGGGAAGAAGCTGGGCACAGTGATGACTTGGGTGACATGGGATACACGACATGGTCGGTTTGCTCAAAGTTTCCTAAGGTCACTATCCTGTCAATGTATGTTTTCAAAACTAATACCTCAACTTCAAAAGTTTCATTTTAGACACTACAAAAAATTTTAAAATTTTTAAGCGACATTTAATATAACTTTTCAAAATTTAATGGCAATATTTTTTAATGTCCAAAATACCTTTATTATGTTTATCTATTTTAATTCATATTTTATTGTTTTCATTTATTTGATCATTAAATTTGGAATCACACTTTTTTTTTATAAAATAACAACTCTAACTTTTAATCAAGGGTAAAGTTGTCTTTTAAATTAAGAAGCAAAAAATAAAAAATTGAAAAATGGAACCGTCGAGACCTCTACGGTTTATGGCTAGGGGTGTTCATGGGCGGTTGACCTGCCCATATAAATTTTTTCTCACCCGCCCGTAAGGGTGTGGGTTGAGAAAGTAAAATTCGTCAACCACCCGTAAGGGTGCGGGTAACAGAAGATGCAAACCGCATGGGTCTGTGGTTGGTTACGGTTAGACCCGCATAACCCGCATGATTTAAATCTCTTTTAGAAATCATTTTTGAATCACATTAGTTTATGTTAATATTTTATCATTACTCATAAAAACCCAATTATTATTTATTATTATTAATATATTCTCATTAGTATTGTATTAGTTTTTAATCAATTTTTTGTTGATGCTCACAAATTGCAATCACAATTATCTTCTCCTCAATTATTGTCAAACACAAATAACTCAAAATTCAAAATATAATTAATAACCAAAACACAAAAAACCTCAATATTGAAGAGATTGAAATATAATAGATAAATGATATTAAAACCACTAATTCTTATAATATAGTTTATGTGTTATCATAAAATTAAAGAGATATTCTTACTAATGGATTAGGCTAAGGTGCGGGTGAGTTTGGTTAACCGCGGGTCGCTTGTCCTAAATCCGCAAACCGCCCAATATTTTAAGGGTGTAAATTTTATCATCCGCGGCCCAACCCGCAACCCGCGAGTGAGGCCCAATAGGTTGCGGGCTAATGCGGTTGGGCGGGTGGATCGGTTAGTGGTTGATATTTTAATACCCCTATTTATGGCGACAGAGCTCTTTGCCAACAGCCATAAATCCAACGACGATCTCGGGTGAGACTGCGTCGGAGATGGGACTTGAATCCATGGCTGCTCACCCAAAGACCATGTGGGAAGAGGTTGAGAACTTGAGTGAACCTGCAGATTTGGCACGGAGTTGCAGGTCTGGAGCTCGTCACTTCTTAGTCGCCGGGATTCTTAGATGGAGAGTGAGCTCGCGACAAGGTTTGCCCTTTCACGGCGATGTGCGACGCCGTTGTTGACGTCGGTGTAAGGAATCCGTAGAGCCAATCTCCCTCTTCTTTGCATGTCGACACCGACCCAGGGAAATTATAGATCTCCGGCATCGACCTCCTACCTGTCGTCGACACCAATCTTCTCCGTTATGAGCTTCTACAATCGGAAATTGAAAATCAAAAATTGAAATTTTCCATTTTCTACTTAAATTTTGCTTACTCTTTTCCGAATAAGAATATTTCATGGTTAAGAAGCCCTGACACTGAATCCCAAACAATATAGACCAACAAACCCTAAAAATGAAACATAAAATTTATGATGTACTCGCCAAAACGGAGGAGGACTTGAGGCCTTCGACGTGCTCACTGGACGGAGGAAATTTTTTGACGCACTCACCAACTTTGGACATGCCGGCGAATAAGTGGAGGGAGGCGGAGCCGACGCTTGCTGGAGGCGGAGGAGCGAGAGGTTGAATAAAATAAAATAGTGGTTTTTAGTTATTTATTTATTTGAAAAGACATCTTTACCCTTTGAGTCATAAGGTAAATGTGTTATTTAATTCGCAAATATATCAATTCTTATTTCGTGCTAAAATATAGGGATGTTCACTGGTCGGTTACCAAAACCGACCCCTCAAAACCGAATCGAACCGAAGGTGGTCGGTTCACCAATTTCTTGAACCGAAACCAAAACCGAAAACCTGATCGGTTCGGTTCAACCGACCGATCTGGGCGGGGGTCGGCTGTTTGGTTTTTAAATGCAAACCGAGTATGTTATGGGCTATTGGTTTGGGCCCAAAATTGCAGAGCCCAAGTTCAATTCTTGTCAAATTCAATTTCTATGTAAAAAAACAGAGGCAACATTTTTAATTTTTCTTCATTCATATTTTTAGGGGAAAAAACATTGGCAGCCAATGATGAAAAAACCCCAACTATCCTAAACAAAACCATTCAAATCAAAACCAAAGATTCAAAACAGCAACATCAAAATTCAAGAACAACATGAACATGGAAATAAACTGAGTTTTTTAGCAATAAACATGGAAAATTTTCTTCATCTTCAAGACTTCAACTTGAAGCTTGTTCTTCATGACTTCATCTTCACCGGAACATGTGAGGAACACCTTCAGTGTTTGCAGATTGGGCCAATTCTGCAGAAGATAGAATAAACCCTGATTAATAGCATAACAGATTCAATACAATTATACAAGCAAACTAATAGAGTAATAGCAGAACAGATTCAATATAAGTAAACTAATATAGTAATAGCAGAACAAAAGCAAAATAATAGTAGAACTCAATAGCATAACATAATCAAACTAAGTTACCTTCTTCAAGTGGATCTTGTTTCAACAGCTCCTCTTCAGAAATCAGAACAGAATATGATGACAATTTGAACCAGTCTTGCGTACAAATCAAAGCATGTACTACAAGAGGACTTAAGTTAGATCTGAAATCACTAATCACCCTCCCTCCTATGCTGAAAGCTGATTCAGATGAGACAGTGGAGACGGGAATTGACAAAATGTCACGAGCCATTCTGCATATTACATGGAACCTATGAGAATTTTGACTCCACCACCTTAATACATCAAAGTTTGCATCGTCTTCCTTAGGTTCCTCATTCAAATACCTCACCAACTTAGACTTAACTTTCCCTTCCTGTTGGCTTGACCTCAACTTCTTAAATTTTTCACGACTCACACCAAGCACTGCAGAATCAGTCAAGGGAGCAGAACCAGTAGGTTCTATTGCAACCTCGTTGTTACTGCAGCTGCTATGGCCATACAACTTGTCATATTGACCAAACAATTCATCAAACAACTCTTTCACAAATACTTCAATCACATAAGCAATATCAGCTGAATAAATCTGCTTCACAATGAACATCACAAAGTTTAGTTTATGTCGTGGATCAAAAATAGGAGCTAAAAATATGAACGTGTTCATCTTCACTTTATCTGAAAACTTGGGTTTAGTGATAGTAGATTTTGGATCAAGTGTAATTCCAAAATATTTATCAAATTTGAGTCGCATCTTATTACCCATGTTTACCATGTCCAGATTGTCACTAGACTGAGCACCTGAAATTATGTGATACATATCACTAATATCTGCAACTACAAGGTTAGATGTGACATATTTTGATCCAGAAACTTTCACTGTCATGTCGTAAAACATACCCAAAAATGTTATAAAAGAATTGAGCTCAACTCAGTCATTATCAGTGATCATACCAAGCATTTCAGAACCATTCTTTCTAGTTTTCTTCCCATTTCCATTCTCAAACTACTGTCAACCAGATCATACCTCTCAAATACGCACTCCAGAGCACATGCAGATTTTATCATCAAATAAGTCGAGTTCCATTTTGTTGGAACATCAAGACTCAACAATTTTTTTGATGTAATACCAACCTGTGTCACACAATCCTTAAACCTGGCAAGTCTAGCTGGAGATATTTTAATATAGCGAACAACAAATCGAATTCTTTCAATAGAAACACCAAGCATACTTATACCATCAGAGACAATCAAATCCAAAATATGAGCAATGCATCTCATATGCATAAACTGCCCTCCAAACACATTTGTTCCCAACAATCCCATTCTACGACTTAAAAAAGGTACTACCAGATCATTAGCATAAGCATTATCAACTGTCGCAGTGCAAAGTTTACTAATACCCCAAGCTTGTAAACAAGCCTCAATTGCCCTTCCTATGTCATCTCCCTTGTGACTGACAATCGGACAAAAATCAAGAACCTTCTTATGCAAAACAAAGTGATCATCAATGAAATGTGCAGTCAAAACCATGTAGTTCATGCCTTGATTAGAGGTCCAAGTATCTGTAGTAAGTGAAACCCTAGGGCCAGCAGATGCAAAATAATTGAACAATTTATTCTTCTCAGCTTGATACATTTTAAACACATCCCTAGTGCTTGTTGTTCTAGATGGAATTTTGAAATTAGGACAAATTGTTGCCACAAACTATCTAAACCCTTCACCCTCCACAAAATTAAATGGCAACTCATTTAAAACAATCATTTTACATAAAGCAGCACGAGAAGCAGATTGATCAAAATGCAGGGAAGTAACTGACCATCTACCCCATTTTCAGTTATGGTTGATCGAAAAGTTAGTTGTTGCTGCCCACTAATTACTGCATTATTTTCAGGATTTTTGTCACAAAGCTTCTAGTGATGATTCAAATTGGTTGTCCCATTTCTCTTAGATTTAGCAGCCAATATTTTTTCACAGTGCTTACATTTTGCTTGAACAACAACCCCATTCGAATCAAATATTTTTTCAAAATGGATCCATGCTTTAGACACTCTACGAGTTGAACCAGATTGTTTACCTTGGGATGCAGCAGGTGCTGCATCCCCACCAACGACCCCAACACCGCTTGCATTTTCATTTCCAAATTGATTAGGTCCTGGTCCCCCATCACTGTTGCCTCCTCCACTTCCATCAATGGTCTTCCTCTTCAAAAAAAAAAACATAGAAAAAAGAAAATTAGAAGACTATTTTCACTCAATCAAAAAAATCGAGTTCAATTAGTCAGAAGCCCTAATTTTTTTCTAACCTTAATCGGTGACTGAATCAGGAAATTTAGGCTTACCTTCGACGGAGAGGTGACTGGCGGTGTTGACTGAGGTGATGAAGGCTCGTGCAGAGTCCGAGAGGTTTCTACCATGTCGAAGTCGAACCCAGAGCCAAAGCCAGAGGAATTCATTTTTGGTCAAGCCGTCGAGGAAGTGATGACTGGGGAGGAGGATGGATGAGAGATGGGTTGTCAGCTTCTTCTCTCACATATTTAGATAGGAGAAGCTGATGATCTGTATCTGCAATCATCATCAGGAACCGAAGACGAAACGATATGTCGCGCAACGGCGCACAAGTGGAGAAGACGAGGCGATCTGCACGAGCAGAGTCACGTGGTCACGCAAGCACTAAATGAGTTTGGCTGGTTGGTATACGTGGCATCATCTGGGCCGTGTATCTCAAATAAATGAATGGTCCATATGATGCCACATCACTAACACGAGGCGAGTCGGTTTTGTCGGTTAACCGACGGTTCCTACATTTTATTACCGACACCCAACTCGCTCACCCATCAGTTTTGTAAAAACCGAACCGAATGGAACCGAGAGCCTCCGATTCGGTGCCCGAAACTGACGGTTTCGATCGGTTCATTCGGGTCGGAAGTTTTCTGCACATCCCTACTAAAATACAAGTAAAAATGATAGTGAGGTAAATGTGCTTTTCACATCCACATTATATTAGATTTATCAGAATTTTTTTTAGAGGTCGCTTAAAATTATTTGTGGTATTCGAAACGAAACTTTCAAAACTGAAGATATTGATTTTGAAAACGAATATTGTTGGACGTAGTGATGTGTCATCATCCCTAAAAATAAATATAATTATCTGAAAATAGTTTGACAAGAGAAGTGTAGTAAAAAGTTTGTTAGAAGATCAAACCGTGATTGTGAAAATTCGTTACATAAGTATCAACCACCTTTAAGTATAAGAGAGAGGTTGAATTTAGGGACAAGCAAGCTGAAGCAGGTACATACAGATACAATACATGTGTTGTTTATTTGTTTAGTGGCGAGAAATGGAATCACTATCACATCATTCATTATTAGGGAGCTCCGCAAAACTTGTAACTTGTGAATTTGAGCACCGTCAGTTTAGTTGACTAATGTAATGGGGGTGGACCAGCACCAGCCAAGCCAACAACAAAACAACATTGGTGAATATTGGGTGGGCCTTGGATTCTTTCAATTTCAAATCCATGTTGTGATTTTTGCCCTCACAATATGTTTGTTTGGGGAAAACCCCAGATCTGACATCACCTCACCTACTTCATTCAGATGTTCTCACATTTCTGAACCCAAAGAAACAAGACACATTGAAGAACCATGTGTTTCTTCAATACCTTGTACTAATATAGAGATCACCATTTCTCTAATACTCACCCAACTTTATGTATCTACATATAAATTTGAATGAATCGAAATGGTGTTGGGTGATGAGACCAGGACACGAGTCTGCTGGTTTTAACTCTTATGTTGGCGATATTACTAATAAAAATTGGAATTGGGATTTGTATATGATGATTTTTTTGTTTTTCCATTAATTTTAAAAAAAATTAGTTATTTTTACAAAACCTAAAGCTAACTCACCCAAATTTACAAATCTCTTACAAATCTCACTCAAATCTTATTGGTTTGAACTCCTGACTAGTGATTAAGTAGAACTTTTTTGGACAACGTGGCAAGTGAGCTTTCACTTTGATTTTCCACTCTTATTTGGTTATGATTTTGAGAAAATATTTCTCTTATATTGTTTTGTAATATGAAATATATTTATAATATATATTACAAAGCATGATGTGATGTGACGTGATGTTATATAATCGTCTCAATTAGATGGCAATGTTTAAATCATTTGACTCTGATCAAACCCTTCCTAGTAGAGTTAAATCACTTTAGCTTCATATGATGACAATAATTAAATTTGGATTCTATAAATATCCATTCAGTAGTTGATGACATTACTTCAGTTGCCACGTGGTTTCGACACTTTTGGTTTTATAGACAGACACTCCTCGTCTATTCTAATTTTGAAACTAGTTTGTTTTTGTCAAACCTTCACATTCACTGAGATTAAGAATAAGAACTTGAATCAGTGGCCTCTGTATGTGCCATTATTGAGATAAGAAGAAGAAGCCACAATTCTGGTTGTGGACTTTGACTTTCTACTAGTAATGTAATGTGATGTCAGTAATATTTATGCCATATATATATATATATTATTGTCGGTGGCTATTTTTTATTCAAAAAAACAAACAGTTGCCATTGGAACTATTAAATGGTACGTCAAGAAATTCAATTCCTTCCTTTATTCTAATATTGTGTCCGCCGACACAGACACAGCACTCAATTTTTGAATCTGAAGAAAAGCTGTGAGCGTGTGTGTGATTCTGATAATAATCACAGACCACCAAATCTAGAATTCAAATACTTGACCTAATAAACTAACACATGAATATGTACGTATACCATCATCACCATGGCCTACTCAGAGCCACATTATTCAGGAACCAAAAAAGATCCAAATCCGAGGTAAAAACTCTTACTACTCCTACCCTAATAATTATCTCAGCACCGACGAATCTGTGGCCTCCATAGCCATAATGTTCACGCAGCTTGTCTTTCACAACTACCGTTCTATTACCGCTCATACTTACAAAAACACAAACAAAATATTAGGAAACAAACTACTAATACTGACTGCATCACTTAATTAAGACATCACAAAATACAGCATTTAACTTTTCTAATGTATATATAAACACACACAGACACACACCTCATGGGATGGGATGGGATGGGATGGTGTTTATTTGCAATGGCCAGCTCATGTTTTATATTCTTCTTCCTGGCTCCTTCTCTCTTTCTCTGTAACATAGTTAAAAAACTATTCTTCAGCACACAAGCTCCAATGTATGATATGTAATTAATACTATCATCAATTCTCAAACTAATCAAAGCAAAACGAGAGTTTAGCGCTTAAATAACACTCCGCTTTTACACTGCATCTGCATTAGTAAACTAAACTAATCTAAACTATGTAAATCCAGAGATCCCACCCACAAGTCAGAATTCAAAATGAACCAAGCAAGAAAGATACCCATTCGCTCCAGCTGCAAATTCTTCTTGTTTACATACAACCGACACTCCATTCCAACAAGCGCTGTGCATCATATGCGTATTAAATTACCATAAATAATAGAGCCAAATGGGTACAACAAACTGTACTGCTACTCCTACTATGTGTATGTTACTAAACCAGCCCTTGGGAGATTCCTAATTTGCATCTCATGCCACTGAGCTGAAAGCATCTATAAGGAAATAGATTACCCGAATTTAATTATTCCAAGGCAACGACTTTGGCAGGCCTGGTTTCAGATTTGTAATAAAAGAATTACACTGACAATAAATAAAAGAAGGAATCTCAAAGAAGCAATTTGAATGACTGATCTAATGGTCCCAATTAAGTAGGAACCAATCTTTCTATGATTAAGATAATGTAGTTGTGCAGAACTTAACAAACAAGGGCTAATTACACCCAACAACAGGAAAAAATATACTAAAAGCATAAGCTAAAAGAGATGTGCATAATGATGGATAGAGGACTGACTTTTCTAATTTCAAAACGGCAAGCTCTTCGAAGTAGAACTTGCTGTGAGTGACTTGAGATGCTCCGAGGGGACAAAATCTTGATGTAAATTGGCCCTCTTAACAATTCTCCTCATGTTGTTCTGTAAACTCTGTTGGACTAATTGCTTCACTGCCCTTTTCTCATCGCTCATCATACCTTCATATTCCAATAAGTTATCTTTTGTACCGCCACTCGGGTTTGTAGACGACGATGAAGACCCATAAATAGGAGCAGATACTGGTGTGCCCATGTTCCCGCCATAGTGATCCGAAACCTGCTTCCCCTTGTCGATTCTTAAGCACTCTAACATCCTAGAAGCCCTCTTCTGGGTCAATGTACTACCTATAAGTGATAATTCAAGCAAAGAAGACACAATACCGGCCTCGAGCATGGCTTGCCTATCTCCATAGGCTTTGTGGGACATCACCATTAATATGTAGGACACCTTCTCTTGGCAGGCAGGTGAGTCGGTCCAATTCAACACATCGACCAAGATGACAAATGCATCCGGGACAGCACTGATTGCTTTCCTGCCTTCTGGGGTCGATACTACGTTGCTCAAAATCGAGAGGATCCTTTCGCTCACACCCATGTCCCCTAACGAGTTCATCAGAAACGGGATCATATCGGTTTCCAGAATAAACGCAATGTTGGCCGGTAAGATCGACAGATTGTAGAGAGCTCGCAGAGCATCTTGTTTTTCCTGAGGACTGCTCTCCTTGAGGGATCTAACCAAGAAGGGTATCGCCCCAGAAGACCCAATGATGGATTTGTTGGAGTCCAAAGCGCTCAAACCGAGATAATTTGCAACTATTGCTTCTGAAACAGAGGGGTTTATGGCATTTGGAGATTCAATGAGCATTAGCATCTTGTGAACAGCCCCGGCTTTGACAATGGCGGCCTTGTTTCTGCAAAAGGGTCAGATTAATTACTCAAAAACAAGAAATGCATGGCAAAAATTGAATCAAATAAAAACAAAGAAATGAAAATGAGGACAAGTGTTGTGGAAAACAACACATGGAAGCAAGGAAAGCAACAAGTCCAGCGAAACTCCATTATTCCAAAATAAATAAAATACTTATTTTATGGCAATCACACTCAGAAATGAGCACCCAGAGCAGAAACAGAACAGAAAATGACATAAACTAGTTATCAATGAGTATAATACAAAAATTACGCACATTGCAAATAAGATCATAAAGCCCACATTCCAATCCTCATAGAACACATCGAAAATGACTTAGCCAAACAAAACAAATGAAATCATGACTTTAATTATATGATTAAACAAATTTGGTTGGCTCAGAAATTAAAGGAAAATCGGTGTGATTGTGGATCGAAGCGAGAAAATGATAAATTCGATAATGCAGTGGAGAGAGAGAGAAACTGACGCGTCGTTGGCGATCCCCAGATTGAGCAGAGCGTAGAGCGAAGCGGATTGAGAATGATGATCTTCAGAATCGAGCATCCCTACAAGAGGAGGAATCGCTCCGAGCATTGCGAGGGTCGTTCTGGCTTCTGAATCTTCCTTGGCGAGCAGCCTGACGGCGGTCGCCGCCGCAGCCCTGGCCGCGGGGTCCTCCGCCTGCAATTCGGTCGCCGCCAGCTTCAATTTCTCGAGAGACTCCAGCTTCTTCTTCTTCTTCGTCTGGCCTTCCCTGTCCAGAGATTGGGCTAGGTTAAGGAGATCCGACAGTTTCTCCGATTTCGGCCTCGAGGCCGATTCGGCGATCTCGGGAGCGGCGTGGTTGTGGTGTTTGTAAGAGTTGCCTCCGCAGGTGATGGCGTCGGTGATCAATCGGCGCAATGCGGCGGCCCATAACAGGCGGGAGTTGCCGGAGGAGGAGGTAGGGCGGTGGAGGACGGTGGCGGCGACGTCGTTACGGTGACAGTTGGTCATTGCTCCAAGTGAGAGTTGAGAGAGAGAGAGAGTGTGTGTTGAGTCATTTTTATAGCTCCTCGATCTTCACTATATTTTACACTCCACTCAGACTCAAGGCTCTCTTTCTCTTTGGGTTTTGTTTTCTTTTCTAAACAAACGGTTTGTCAGTATCAACTCAACAACTCATCTATAGTAACTCATCACTAACGGAAGTAAAAAATGTACTCACTATTTTTTACCTGTGATGAGGGTTCAGATCCAATACCATCCTTTTAAATTAAAAATTAATTCACTTTTATTGAATAAATAATCATTACAAAAATATTAATAATATACTAGAACGGTCAAATGTCATAACTCTCTTAAATTATAACCGAGAACTTCCCGATTTGTCCCTGTTTCAATTCTTGGTTTAATTATGCTCGGTTTCGATCGGTTTTTCAGTTACCGGTCTCAATTGAGCACCCTGTTTGGGTGGGAGGGAAAATAAAGAAAAAGGGACGATAGTACGATAGAATATTGATGTGACAAGTTATGGAAAATTTTGTAACCGATGTTCTGATGCTTCGTAGAGTAGGGTCTGATTGTAATGGTAATGGTAGGGTGTACATGTAGTACGGTAGGCACGGAAACAGGTGAAAATTCCAGAAAACTATTTTCATCGTGTCTCATCCTTTTTAATATTTATTTACTATAAATGAACTTATCTACCATTAATATTAATGAATAGGTTGTGTTATTATATTGAGAGCATATGGCCTCCCCTATTTTAAAGTTAGGGTAGTCATTTTAAAAGGTGACATTGTTGGGTGTAGCTATTAATAGTCTGAAATGCGACGCATAAAAATGTACCGCCTTTCAAGACGCCTGACAATGTACCAGTCTCAAATAATATAGGGAAGTAAGGATTACGACCCCGAATATCGAACTCAAAGAACAATAGTTATCAGTTTTAATCACTCGAATTTAATTTCGTGATTAATCTCAATAAGTCGATTGAGATAGAGGGAGGGTTTGCTTTCTGATGAAGAGGAGCGGCGGTGGTGGAAGGCAACATAGAGGCTTCCAAACCCTAAAAAGACAGAAAAACGAGAGAGAAAGGGAACACAATGATGAGAAGATGGAGAGCTCAATTTTGGGAAATGAAGCGGTGAGAGAGGGAGATGATGAGGTCACATCACGTTTACATTTCACTTAATATTTCTCATGCTAATTGATGTTTTTACCCTCGAGAGTGTATATGAATTGATCTTTTTATACCTTTATGCGATCACGGGTTGTTGAGTGCTTGACATGCATAAAAAGGTCAATTCGGGATCAATTTGAGCATAACCATCGATGAAACTTGTAGACATCATAACTTGAGCTACAAAACTTCAAATCGGGCCCATAATTTATCAAACTGAAGGGAATTCAACGATCCACGTCTTTGTAAGAGAAAGGTTTGCAATCTGAAAAGTATAACGGGATAGTAAACGGCCTGTTAGCCTATCCATTACACCCCACTTGGTGCGTTTTGGAGGAAACAAAAGGGACAATGCCACAACACGGGGAGCCTTATCGGCCCGTTAGGGACCCTGTTACACAATGCATTCAGAGAAACTAAAGGTCCAACTTGAAGGAAGCCACGAGTTGGGTTAACGGGAACCTTAACGGTCTGTTACCCGGCCCGTTAACGTCAAGATTTCAGCAAAATTAAAAGGTTTTTTTTTCTCGAAAATTTAAGGGGGGGAGTCGTCAGAGAGACAGGGAGCAGAGCATATCCATTGTCTTAAGGCGAGATCGAAGAATTCGATAGGAGGTTCGTTCCCGTTAAAGGCAGATCGAGGTGTAAGGATCAAGTGAGCCTCAGGCAACATTCGAGGCCGAAGAAAATTAGAGTGTTCGTGATCTTCAACCCTAGCGGGTTCTGGGTTTTGGATTTCTATCTTTTTCCTTATTGTTTCGAATTGAACTTGATGACTCTGATCGTTAGCACCATGATTATGGATTAAAATCCCGTAATGATGAGTGTTAAGTCTTTTGTTATGGATTTTTAGATTTCGATTGAATGAATGAGTTATTTTTGCATGCTTGGTTATGAATATAGTTTTTAATTGCTGATTGGTTGTGTTGAGAAACATATCATATTTATTAAAGTTGTGTTGTCGAGTTCGAGAGTGCCGGTGGACAACAAACTTAACCTTATTTAAGGGATTCTACTTGTAAACCCCTATCGCATGATTTTCAGTTTTATCTGAGTGGAATTACCTCGGGTACGAGAGGTTCGGGTGTAATTCAACTCAAGGTTCGATTCACTACGAGAGTAGGGATTGGAGTTTATGAAGACTTAGGATTTCCATGTTTACTTGATGATTCGTTCATTATGATTGAATGTATGAAAGTTGATATTGACCTAGCACCCGTGATTCGTTCTACTGAATAGTTCTCTTTACGTGCTAATTGTCATTTAATTACTCAATATTACATATACATTTGATAAATCATTATTTTATTTATATAGCGGAAATTAGATTGAATTAACCCTCATTGATCTTTGTGGATTCAACCATATGCTTACCATGTTTATTATTATTTATAATGACCGCGTGCACTTGCAGGTATTCGTATGCATGTAGGCCATTGTCTACGGGCCCAAAAAGAGGGTAGGGTTCAATCGATCGAGAGAAGAGACGAGCGTGTGACACAGCTGTCTCATACTCACCACAAGTGGACCACGTTCAAACGCGTGGAGGGACGAGAGCCGTTCATTTTGTTTTATCAACGACTATAATTAAGTCGCGTGTATTCCGCTGAACCACCCTTGGTTTTCCCTATTAATCGCTGAATTTGAAAATGAAAATCGATAACCGACCGATTACATCCCGTTTATCTCAAATTAGAACCGAGAACTTCTCGGTTTGTTTCGATTTTGATTTCTCCCAAGGTTATGCTCGGTTCTATTTACCGGTCTCAATTGAGCACCTCTAGATGAGAGGCCACATAGAGGCTTCCAAACCTTAAAAGGACAGGAAAATGAGAGGAAAAAAGGAACACACTGATGAGAAGAGGGAGGGCTAAATTTTGGAAAATGAAGCGGTGAGAGAGGAAGGGTAGGTTCATGCCAGAGAAGAGACGAGCATGTGACACAGCTATCTCACACTCATCATAAGTAGACTGAGTTCAAACGCGTGGAGGGACGAGAGTTGTTGATGTTGTTTTATCAACGGTTATAATTAAGCCATATATATTTCGTTGAACCATCTCCGGTTTCCTCAGTTAACTACTAAATTTAAAATTGAAAATTGATAACCGATCAATTACATTCCGATTATCACACGTTGAAATCGAGAACTTCCCAATTTGTCCATGTTTCATTTTTTCTCGATCTAATTATGCTTGGTTTCGATCAGTTTTTTGGTTGCCGGTCTCAATTGAGCACCCCTGTTTGGGTGGGAGGGAAAATAAAGAAAAGGCGGATAGTGCGATAGAATATTGATGTGACAAGTTATGGAAAAATGGGTAAAAGAAAGGAGTGTGCGTACGTATGATGATGATATGATGCTTCATAGAGTGGGGTCTGATTGTAATGGTAATGGTAGGGTGTACAGGTAGTACGGTAGGCACGGAAGCAGGTGAAAATTCCAGAAAACTATTTTCATCGTGTCTCATCCTTTTTAATATTGACTTAATATTAATGAATAGGTTGTGTTATGATATTGAGAGCAGAGCATAAGCATAGGGCCTCCCCTATTTAATTAATTAAGTAAAGGTGCACAACTTTAAGGGGCATCCAAGCTGGCAGTTATTAATTAGTGGCAGTTTTGGGTTAATTTCGATCATCAACAAGTTTCATAATCATTGAATACGAAACAGAGTCATGAGTCATGACAGGTCAATTCAAATGGATATATTGTATTGCAATGGTAAAAACATTATACCTTACTTCATTTTTGTACATTTCCCACTTTCAGGATTCATTTGTGCATCACTGTGGCTTACAGCTTGGAGCTGTCTTTGTCTCTTTCTTTTTTCTTTTTGAATAAAAAAAGCATATTCTTAAATTGTTGTATACATTATAATTAATTATTTATCATGATATAACTTGTTCATAAAAAAAAATATAACCTAATGAAACTAAATATTATATTTATTGAAATATTGAAAATAATATATATATATATATATATATATATATATATATATATTGTGGATGTATGATTAATGAATTTGATTTTAAATTTATTTATTTATGTTTTAATTATCTATATTTTTATGTCTTGATTATATGTAATTAATTAATTAATTATGAGGCTCAAATATTTTGGGAACTCCAAAAATATGAGAATTTAAGCACCAGGTTAGAGATAATCTAGCACTCAAAATTCAAATCCTTAAGTAGACACTATTTGTACATGTGCCCCTTAAATAAACACTTAGTTCTAAGTCTCATTAAATATTATGGTATCTCACTTATATTAATTCCGGTAATTTTGTAAGAAAAAAACAATCATCCTCTTATTATTCTATCAAATTTATAAATGCATGACATTGATATCCATTTCGATTCAATTGTCATGATATGTGTATGTAATTTCCTGTTGAATTTATTCAGCATAATGTTGGATTCTCGTTAATCTATACAATACAGTAAAAGAACGTCACATTTAAATTTAAATTTTATCATTTGTATGTATTAATCAATGAAGTTAAAAACTAATAATACCATGTATGATTGATGGGTCAACAATCTCTCATAAAAACATATGTCTCAAATCGCCTTACCATTATTAAATTAATGGCGATCCATGTATATAAATTAATAAAGTTCAAGTTACACTTTGCTTCTACATAAAGATAAAGAGGGTAAGAAGCATTTGTTTGAGAAGAGAGGTCACTTAAAAATGATGGTGATGGCTACAGAAGATGAAGGCATGTACATGTTAGAGAAAGAAGGTTATTCGAGACCAAAGGCAATTTTGAATTTTAAAAAAATGTATAACATGTCGTGGACGTGTATAGTTAAGGAGGTATATGTGCTATTTCCTCCAAATTTCGGTGGTTCTGTAGCCATTTTATTCTCTAATGGAAGAGAGAGACACCACACCAAGGCTGTTTATATTTTAGAAAGAGCAGACATGAAATGGGCAATGCTATCACATTCTGAGTGATATTCATCTGAGTGCCCACCACACCATATAGTGGTTTTCCATTCTATCACTTTCGAGGCATATTGGAATTAAATAAAAAAAATCCGTAGAGCTTAGTTGGCCTTGTCTCCAAAAGCTAAACAGCTTTTCCCAGTCACTCATGTTTATGGCTGTGATGATAATAATTAAAGCTACTTATCAGAATATACCAAATAATTTCCATAACCAGAGGATTGTATAGCTTCATCAGTTAAATTTCAGTTGAAAGATAGAATCATGATATTGAACCTGCCATCCTTTCTATCAGCAGCTCTACTATAACATAACAAAGAAGCTCATTGTTTCTTTCACTACACCATTCAACATCTCTCTTTCCAAGTTTTTGTGATAAAGAAGCCTCACTTATTCTTTCTGGGATCTCCAGCATAATCATTTATCAGTCCCTCAACGTCTTTCCAGAACAAGCCTTCCACCAGCACCCCATCTTTGGTGAACCTGCTGACAATGGATAAATTATAACCACAAAAGAGGGAAAAGAAAACGGGGGAACGATTATGGGAAGACTGGGATTTGGGGAAGAAAATGTATTGAAAGAGCGAGACAGACCATTGAGTGACACTTTTGGTCAGTTTCACAGGTTTATTGGCAGATATTGATTCAGGGTCTGCACTTGCTATTGTAAGGGTGTACGTCTCGGATAGTCTTGGCAAGTCAGAAGACACCACTAGCCCGGTGCTTGTGAAAGACCCCTGCACAATAGAAAAACACATGAATGATAAAACCTACATAATATGAGAAAACCTCATTAAGGGCAAAGGTGTCTGATTGCAAAATCTATGCCCTTTTGCATCAAGTACAGAAATGAAACTACTGCTTCAAAACCTCAAAATTCAGGATTGGTGAAATGGCGAACTTCAAGTTCTTAAGATAATATTGCCGGTGAGACTCAAACCTTAATGGCCAGCGAAACATGTACACATGCATCACAACCATACAATGTGCCATGTCATGTGTTTCCATGGATCGTGACATTCTAGAAGGTCAAGGACACAAGAACCCTCCACTGATTTGCATGCAGTCTGGATATTATGGATCTGACTCTCAACTCCGGTTTCATGAGATTTTCAATAGAAAGCTACCGGTTGTTAAGGATGGCAAAAATCCCCAATCAATGGGGGCTGGGATCACAAAACCCGCCATGAACCGCCTAGTTGCCATCCCCATAGAGAGGCAAAATACATGAACCAGATGAGGACAAGGTATCCCCACTCCAATGGAGGCAGGAATAACAAAATCCGCCATGTTGTCATCCCTATATAATAGATAGGTAAGATATCCCGATCCGGATGGATACCCAGTATCCACAATCCGACTGGGGCAGGAACGGGGACAACAAAAACCGGCCCAAACCCACCACATTGCCATCTCTACTTGTTCTAATTTTTTGAGCAGCTTACAACCATCCAGTTTATTGAGCGGGTTGCAATTTAAATTGATCAACCCAAATCCCATTATCTCCTTGGTTGCCTCTTTTATCTCAAATCAAGGCTAATATATAAGCCCACTTTCAAAAAAATTAGCAATTAAAAGCCTTATAATACACATAAATTATAACTTTCAAAAATAAACTTTTCAAAAGTTAATAGTGCACCTAAAACTAATTTGTGGGTGAAACCCAATTGGAAGTGAAAGATGAGGACATAAGCAAACCTCAAATGTAAACGACTAATGTAAATGAGCATGGAGACATTGAAAATAAGTAGAAAGTGCAGATCATGAACAAAACAATCAAGGAACACTGGTCCCACTTCCATGGAAGCAACTATATATAGTTATTAGTATGTCCTATTATCATGAAGCAATAAATAACCATTCTCAGGCCAATGGTGATTAGTCAATATCATCATTTTCAAAATTCCATACTTATAAGACCAAAAGTAATACATCTTATAATTCACTACTTCTAAGATATCTACACCCTTCCTTCTGAGATGAAGACACTTTTCATTTTTAATATTCCAAACTTAAAAGACCAAAATTAATTTGTCTTATAAATTAGGACTACTGAGATGGAAACTCTTCATCTTAGAACTATGTGATCTGTCTTTATACCTGTAGGATGTGCAATCAAAGAAGATATATTCAGAAAAAGAATACAAGGAAGAATGGAATTGTCAAAATTATTGTTTTGAACAGATATAAATTTAACTTAAAAGATGCATGTTGATGTAGTCTTATTATTTCTGCGGTTATTTATACCATATTTCTATGGTTTTTGATTTACACCTAGGCTCCGGAAGACTCTTCAAACGTGGCTCAGGGATACTTGGTAAAATATAAATTACCAAAAACTACATCCATAGCCCAATAAGAAATTGAACCCTAAAATGATATTTCTTCATACATTTTTCTAGCAGTAACTAAAATAAAAGGTCAATATGATATTTCTTCCCTTTTTACTCCTAATCCAACCAATGTGCAATCCTATCATCTCTAATTTTTTCCCCAAAACTAACTGCACAGGTACTGCACCGATCCTAATTATGCAACTTTCCAAATTGGAATACTAAAAATACCGGGAAAATGTAATAATAAATTATAGACAAGGAAACTTACTGCAAGAGGGTATGTGATCAAGATGGCATTCTTTTCCTTGAAGTAGATGATGAGTTGCAACAAAGCATTGAAGAGGACATACGTACCAAAAGTCAAAGACCAAACACATCAAGGACACATATTGCTGAAAGTTATCATCACCCTTGTAGATAATACCCAGGCACATGTTCATAAAATGTTGAAGAAGAAAAATTATGGAATAAGCTATTTTTAAAATGGGCATAAGTGGCAGGCATTTTCTTTTCACAACTACTTTGCCTCCTAGTCCCAAGTTATTTTTAATTCTGTTTTTGAAAGTTTTAGGAGTGGATATCAGAAAACGATATATCCTGCTTCAGAAATATTAAATCAAGGTGTATGCTAACACACACTTTCATTTATAAATTAACATTTCTTCAACAAAGCATAACCCTTCAAGACGTGAAAAGCAATTCTGAAAAGGATATGATATGATGCACCCAATCAAGAAATTCTTGTTTTCAGGGAACTTCTTGTAGTAAAACTGAGCAAAGAGAGCAATGGCAATGATGACAGTTCCCAATAACAACTTCACATTACTCAACCTCACATCTTCAGCATAACCTCGACTAGTAACAATCTACAGAAGAGAAAAACACACAATTCATTCATTACTTAAAGAACTCTGAAATCAGCAAACACCACAACAAAAGATCATTGATAAAAAAAAAATTATACAGTACACAGAAGCAGGTGAATGCATAAATACACAGAACAATACTAAAAAATTAAATCAACCCAATTCACTAGTGCCTCAGAAAATAACTTTCCAACCCTCTGCAGATCATTTTGTTTCTTCTATAATCCCATTCACGATCTTATAATAGACCCATTAAATTTTCTGAGGCATCAACCAGAAAACCTCACTAATTATTCAAAATCCTAAACTAAACCACCAAATCTCGTATCATGAGATCACTGGATCTAACAAAGGCAACGACAATTACGCAACAGCTTACACAAGCGCAACTGGGGTTTAGAGCGATAAATCGATCAATTACAGAGAACTCGATTAAATCTGAAAAGTAAATGGAAAAGGAAGAACAATGACGAATGATCAATGAACAAAAGTACAGAGAGATAAGGAGAGATTAGGGTATAGGGACCTCAGAAACGGCCTCGTCGAGGACGTGCTTGAGGGAGTGATGATCCAACAAATTGGCCTTCTTAGGGTTCTTGGTCGCTTCAATCTTCTTCTCCTCCATTTTCTCGATCACTCTCCACAAGTTTCAGTTTCGCTCTTCAACGCTTGATCAATGCTCCATTTTAATTGTGATTTATTGATGCCATTCACAGTTACCATATTCGAGACGAGACGCTAAATGTTCTGTTCGGGCTTGGGCTTGGGCTTAGTCTTTGGAACGAGCTTGGGCCTTCTCATGTGCCTGGGCTATAATCAGTTCTTTTCGAAGGAAAAATAAATTTTATTAATTAAATAGCAACTAACCCGACATCAAGCTGGACTGCTGAAACTACAGATGGTGGGACAGACCCCTCACCATAATTTCAGCTACCGTTAGTTAAAACAAGGGGTAATTTCATGCAAGTACCCCAACTTTGTCTTATTTTCAAATCAATACCCCAAGTTTGAAACATTTTTTGTCGGTACCCCAAGTTTAATTAGTTGCAGATAAGTACCTAATTTGTTAAATCTAACAGAATTGGGATGTGAAAATACCAAAATTTCCCTAATGCTTATGATTAGGTACTTATCTGCGACTAATTAAACTTAGGGTACCAGCAAAAAACTTTTCAAACTTGGGGTACTGATTTGAAAATGAAGCAAACTTGGGGTAACATGATCAATTCGTGAGTCATTTGATGACGAGCAAAACAAAGAACAGAAGTTCTGATAATGGATAGTAAGCAACACCGTTCGCTAATGATTCCTCCAAAGTTGTTCAGCTCGACCCATTTAGCATCATGTAGAGCCACGACCTCCAACTCATATGGATGGAGAAACATCGTGATCTTGCTGCGGAATACTTTACACAGACATCTCCGATAACCTCGAAGACCAATCGACTCAAACCAGTTAGCATCATACAGAGCCACGGTCTCCAATTCATACAGATGGAGAAACCCCATGATCTTGCTGCAAATCGACTTAAACCAGTTTCCTCGATCAGCCATGCGATCAATATGGGTATCACAAAATTCAAATCCTCCCAGCTCATTGGGTTTAACTAGACCAACCCATCGACACCAGGGACTAGGGGTGTTCAAAAAAAACTGAACCGACCAAAACCGACCGAACCGAAAAATGGTCGGTTTTGCTCTTGGTCGGTTCGGTTTTGGTTCAATCAACCAAAACTGATCAAAAACCGAACCGACCGACTCCAGTTTAAATTATATTGAATTCCCCGGTTTATGCTTCAATTTAGGGTGTTTTTCAATTGGATTTTTCTTTTTGGGCTTTATTAACGTTTTATTTTAGTTCGTGTAAAATAATTATAAATAATTCCTCTAAAAACCGATCGAAATCTAATCATTTTTTGCTTGATTTTTGAATTTTTGTGGTTTTGTGGCTGATTTTTGGTTCAATTCGGTTCAAACCGAAAACCGAGTGAACCGGTCGGTTCGGTTTCACAAACCGATCGAATTTTTTCGGTTCGGTTCCGGTTTGATTTCTTCAAGAACCGAACTGGTCAGTTCGGTTCGGTTCAAAAACCGAACCGTGAACACCCCTACCAGGGACCCCCCGTTTCCTTCCAGTACCGATCCCAATAAGACACGTATTGAATTTTGAGCAAGTCGAGGCTCCCTAATTCGGTATGCTTGCATGAGTCTGCCCACCGACGCAAAATAACTCTTGTTCTCTCCTAGTACCGACCTACCAACCAACCAAACGCTAAACCCCCAACCCTCCATTCTCCACCGTCGCAACTCAAGCGTGACACATCTGCAAACTCCATCCTCACCTGTCTCAGCCCATCCCCAAACCACCCGACTCCGCCTCCATCAAAACCCGATCTACCACCCGACCATGCCTTCATCAGACCCAGATCTACCTCCACAAAAGCTCTACTCCTACCGCCGCACCACGTTGACGTCGCCGCCAGTACCACGCAGACGTCGACACCCATAGGAGATCAACGCCGCGAGATTTCGCCCAACTGTGGTGAAACAAACCCTAACAGTAGGGTATAGGCCGCCGCTTCCGCGGGCTATAATCAGTTTTTCAAATTTGATTGTTTAAAACTGAATTGTTCACTGATTTATTTTATCCACGTAAGCAACGAATGGATAGACACATGAGCGACCTTGATGGAAATAAGCTAATTGGATATATTTATAAAAAAATATTTTTTTCGAGATATTAACGAAATAAGAACAAAATTCATATATAGAAGTGAATCCAAACATATTGTTAGAGATGGAAAACAAACATCGAACCCCACGTCTATCAGATGCACCCGTCACGATCAGAACGAAAAAACCGAAAAATATTTGAGTGCAAGTTGTGATGGTCTGGATTTCGACGGTCCTTGGGCGCACTGCCCTCGCGCCTCCATTCCTGACACGCGCATCAAAACACAATCATTATCAAGTAAATTTATACCTCGACTTTTTCGTGTCGAATTCTTGGAAACCAAATAGGGGTCTCATACTTTGACATATGCACTCTCTTTCTCGACATGAACACAAAATAAGGTTAAACATAATTAAGGGAGAGATTTTAACTACCATCTAATATAATTAACCACAACTAAACTAGATGCAAGAAATGTAAAATGGGAGAGGATGTTTAGAAATCAAGGAGTAGAGAACCTCGGGAACTAGACTTGTGACTATCTAACAACTAAACAAGATAATGATCTTAAGCATGCATTTCATTTGACCTATCTTTTGAGTACCCTTCCCGTCTCTCGGCATTGGATAAAGTCTAGTTAAGAGTGACTATGTGCATCCACGAGAGTCATCACACTTCAAGTGTGTTCACAAGTCAATGCACCATAGTCGCAAGGTAAACCGCAATACACACAACAATTTTCAAACCAAGGAGTGGGCGCTAGGCACTGACCCCTCGAGTCTACTTAGGTTCACTCCACAAGCCCCTCTCAGGCTCGAGTAAAGATCAAAATTGCATATTAAGTATTCA
Source organism: Geranium rotundifolium (assembly GCA_963920655.1). Lineage (NCBI taxonomy): Eukaryota > Viridiplantae > Streptophyta > Magnoliopsida > Geraniales > Geraniaceae > Geranium > Geranium rotundifolium. Next base: position 21,650,326 of record OY987321.1, read on the forward strand.
ATAGTTAGCATACACATGAGGCACAAAGTAGAGTAAAGTGAGCATGCACATCTCAACAATTTTTCATTCAATCACAAAAACATTCACTAATCCACATACAATTTTTGAGCATGAAACATTTGGCCTGTCTTAATTACCTAGTTCGCCTCACGACATTAGAAATGACTTAATGTAGGGTTAGCGACCCTCTCATGAATTATTACTAACCTTTCGATTGCATAATCAACGATAATTTTCGTACCAAGGGAAAGCAGTATAGGAGTCGATCTCTCGATTCTACTAAGTTCAACCTCTAAAAACCCTTCCCGGAGTCATTTAGAAGCTAAAAGAAGGATACAAAGTAGCAAAGTTCATACTCAAGCAATTACTTCAAAGTAGAATACAAACGTTCATGCATAAACAAGTAAATAATCATAAGTGTCATAAAATGTCTAGCTCCCATGACCTACGGTTGTTAGCCCCAAATCATGGTGCTCGGACATTTAATAACAAAAAATTATAAGATTAAAAAAATGAAAAATAAAATAAACAAACCCAACACCCACAAAGGACGTGGGAGGTCACAAACTCTCAAATCTTGGGTTTTCTTGAAGTTTGTTGCCTCATTGGCTTCTTCCTATGGTGGTGGTGGTGGACCTCTCCCTTTAAAGCACCAAAAATGGGCTCCAAAGGCCGACAGGGTGAGTGCTAGGAGTTTTGGAGAGTGAGGGTTTTCAAGCTTGGGAGGAGAGAATCAAAGGAAGGGGTTGTCTACGTCATATTTAGGTCATTTTCTCTTAAAATGGAGTTTCTGGTTCGTTGTGACGCACCTAGACTGTTTTGTGACGCGCGTCACACATAAGACGTCACATTTCTCATGATTTTTGTGACACACGTCACATCCTAAATGCCAAATTTCTCATGTGTGTAGATAAGAAAAATTAGTCTTTATCCACAAATTATGGGCTCAAATTGAATTTCGGACGAGAAATCTACGCCATCCAGAAGTTTCAGTTTTTTTGCAGAATATTCTAAGGCGATTTTCAGCTCCAATTTTCAATCTTTTGCTCTCAAACCTACAAAATGACACCAAAAAGTACCAAGGCATAAAATAGAACAAATATGATTCTAAAATATCCTATATGAGGACAATTTGATGCTAAAAATGCGAGTCAAAAGGGTCAGCACAGGAAATTAATGGACTCGCATTAGGTTTTGTTCGAATTTTTGAACGGGTGCAAGGCGACCTATTCTCGATCCGACATGCACCAAGACAATTTTTTATAATAAAATCTTTTAAGTATTTTCTATCTCAAGTAAACATAACACTATCCAATTAATTTCTATGCTTGTGAATTTTATTTTGATTTGTTTAATTTGTTATTTGATATGTTAGTGGATTGAATCTTGATTTGCTAAAAAACTGTAATTATTGTTAAATATATATATTGTTAATATTAATTACTTTAGGTTGGGTTGGGGTTGTGAGGAATCCCATGTATGGCAAGTTTTGACCGGGCCGGGTACTTGACATTTTGAACGAATTTTTGAGCGAGTATGAATTGGTTAGATTCAGATTTAACAAAACCCACTCCAAACTGCCTCGTTGTCACTCCTAACTATTGCCTTATTTTCATTAAACAAGGTTTTGCTAAAGTGTTGTTAATGAAAGTAAAAGATTATCGATTATCGAACTGGACTTCCCAAGGATGATGACTCAATACTCAAACAAGATATTAGAGTAATATTTTCTTAATTAACTGTAGTAAAGTTTAATATAAATATCTAATAATCTTTTCAGTAGAAAAAAATTCAAAAAACTACCAATATCATGTTAACTAGCTTTATGAATAGGCCAAAAACAAAACATTTTTATAAACTAGATAAAACTACGAAACCACTTAATAATTAGTTGGCACAAAGACATTGCTTTACGCATAATCACCTTTTGCTTTCCCAGCTCATAATTAAACTTTACACAAACCCTACCAAAAAAAAACTTTTTTCACACAAAGATTAATTAAAGACATCACTTTTATGTCTCAATATTCATCTTTTTTTTTAACCAATATTCCTTTGTTCTTCACCCATGATTCTCTATGCAAACGCCATTCTTAAAAAAAGTAAATAGAAACAAAGACATTTACTTTACGCATCATGACTTCTTGTCGTGTAACAAAGTTCATTAAAAAAGTTATAGCACATCGAATCAAGAATTAAAGATAGTCACGCACTAAATTATTTCAGATTTAAACTCATCCTAAGCTCATTAAATTATAAGTTACTGTAAGTGCATTAGGGTTTCATGTTAGATTATAGTTTGATTTATTTTCTCAATAAATAGAAAATTTCTTCTTCATAATCAATATCCCATCTAATGCAATTGCTTGTTATACTACTGTAACAAACATTATCTACCATCAAGATGTTCGTATCGTAGTATTCTTGTAAATTGTAATAGTACTCTCACATGTGTGCGACGTCTATAAATATTCAGGTATCAAACCTCATAAATCCTCAATACTCTCACACTTTAATATATAAAACAATCTAACTAGGGTGATCAGATGACACTTATTTTCAATTTAATAATATATGAGAATAAATGTTGGTATACTTTGTTATAACTAAGTGTATCATTTTTTTTAATTAACTATAGCAAAATCAATTTTTTTTTCTAGAGGCTAACTGGACATTTTTTTCTAGGTTCACTATGCGTTCTGTTATCACACAACAAGGTTTTTCTTGGTTTCATGTGCGTGGTCACATGTTCGAAAATATGTTAGATAAAGCCAATTTTTCTCTTTGTATTGATATTTTTTTTAAAGCAAGCATACCCCTTCATTGAATAACATCACGGGAGGAACAAATTCAAACCCAAGAAACAAGCGTCGGCCCCAAACCGAATACATCGAAACGGTAACAACAACCTAAAACATTCAAACACGTTGGACAACACCAATCACCACCAAATCGTATACAACCGACAAGAAAAACACCGACCACAATGAACAAAACCAACCACCAAACCACTGACAACACTAAACATAAACACTAATTACTAAACAAATAAACTCTAACCACTAACAACTAACAACAAACAAACTGAACACCAAACCGAGACTGAAACGCTAGCAGAGACATCGGCCCAAAATCACGATTCCTGATCGCCATGATCACCCGGTGGAGGGGGTGTGAGATCCCTTCCTGTAGGATGAACTACAGGGGCTGCTCCAAGGGACGTCACCGGTGCGTAGAGGCGCGAAGCCTCGTGCGGACCAGATCATCCTTAGATTCTTGGGGGATCCACCACTCACCACAAAGACCACAACACAACAAAAACCGCTAACAAAACCGGCATAGGGACAAACGATTGAGTCAAATCAGTTTGAACCGGCAAAACCGGCCCAAACCAAACCCATCCGCCGCCATCGCCGCTGCAACCATCTGCCGCCGTCGATATTCCAGCCCACTACGAACCGCCACCGCATGGGCTAAACCAGGGCTCACCTAAGCCATCCTTCGTCACCGTCAACCATAACCAGATCTGGACAAAACCAAATCTGGGTCCAGTTTACTCCTACCGGCGCCATCCTCCTTCCATGAGCCTCACAACTCCACCCAGACTGCAAACGGCCGATAACTAAAAAGGATGGTCGCCGGCGCACCGGTGGCCCCGCCGGCTACCCAAATGATTAGAGAAGGAGGGAAGAAAAGGGGTGGTTCCGAGGAGCGAGAAAAAGCTACAATTTTTTGGGATATTAATTCATAAACGTAATTCAAACAATTCGAATAAATATTCATGCAATGGTAGAAACATATTGAAACAAGCAAATTGATAAAAAAATACTTCCTTTTATTGATTTGAAATTAAAATACTGCAAGAACAAAAATAACAAATAATACTTAGCCTGAGAACGGGTACAAGATGGTTAATTAGACAGAATTGATTTTCGTCGAAGTGTGGTAATCTGTTTTCTTTAAGACGATTATTACGTGTAAGTAATTGTCGTTCATAATATAACTTGTTAGAAAAATATTTCTGTTGTAATCATATTTTATTTTTGTAATTAAAAAAATCAGAAACTAATAAATGTATATGGTTATTGAAATTAAAATTAAAAACATACAATTTTCACTTAATATCTTAACAAACTATTAAATCATAAAATTAATTAATTTTAAACGAGTCTATTCACGAGTTTATCCAATTTAGAAAAATACAACACAAGTTTAAACCGGTCTATTAACCGAACCAAATTTTGAGTTTGAATTTAGTTCGATTTCAATTATAACAAATTTAAATGAAATATTCAATAAATACAATTGGAGGAACTTGTTATAAAAATCGATTGACAAATTTATCGAATCTTAAAAAGTTAAACTCGAGTTCAGTTCAAACTCGAATTCTCGTAAATGTGAACCAACTATCTGCTTATTATACCTCGAACAATTTGACCAAATTTAATAATAAAATCTGCCCACACCTTTCAAAATTTTATAATTCTGCCTTTTTACATATCATTTCACTTTGATTTTGATGGCAGTAAATTAAGAGAAAATAACATAACCAACTGAATACTATTTTTTAAAATTATATTAATTTGAACTGAAATTTATTGAAAAAGTGACAAATGCTGCCTATATAAAAAGGTAATTTCATGTTAGTACCCTCAATTTTACCTCAATTTCAAATCAGTACATCAAATTTGAAATTTTTTTTACCGACACCCCAAGTTTAATTAGTTGCAGATAAGATACTAATCTGTTAAATCTAATGTAATTGAGATGTGAAAAGACCAAAATGCCCCATAATACTTATTATTTGAAATCTGACCGGTTCGACGGTTCAAATCTAGTCAAACCGGTTCAATTTGACTGGTTTAATTATTAATAATTAAAAAACTTTGAAGAATAATTTTAATAATTAAATAAAAATTTATTATTTATTAATAATTAATAATTAATAATTAAATAATATTAATTATTATTGTAATTAAATTATTAATATGATTCTTCAAAGTTGTTTATCTTCCGATTCTCTTCGATTTGATATTTTATGAACCCGAAATGGAGGTCGTATGAGAGAGTTATCTATTCGAAAGTTTCAATATAATATTATTAATAGTAATTATTTTAATTGTTAATTGAACGGTCAAATTGAATCGGTTTGACTAGATTTGAACCGGTCAAAATTCAAATCATAAGTATTAGGAGAATTTTGGTATTTTCACATTCAAATCATATTAGATTTAACAGATTAGTACATTATTTGTAACTAATTAAACTTGACGAAATTGAAGTACTAACATAAAATTACCTTTGTATAAAATGGTGGATCAACATGATCCTATTTGTGAAAAGCAAAAACCTTGTCCAATATTAAAGTTAGTTATTATCATTATCTCGTTTATCAGCAGTGAGTGGAGACACTCTCATCTCATCTTTGTTACCACGTCTAATCTTATCTTTTATCTTAACATTTACTTTCTTATCCAAAGTTATTATTCAAAAATTGTACTTTTTTGTTATCTTATCATCTATCAGATAATATTAACTGTTTGAGCAAAATTACATCACTCTACTCACGAAATCCACTAACAATAATACACAATCATTTTTCCTTCTGTGTGATTTTAACGTCCTACAAATCGTAACTACAAATCGTAATTAGTAAAAAAATAATTATACGTAGTTTTATTTAATATGTTGCGTTTTAAGATTTATTACATGTGTTATAAAATTTTTATTCTAAGCTACTTAATTTTAATTTATTACGATTAAATTTCTCTTGTTTTAATGTTAATTTTTGGGTAATGACAGTTGACTACACTTAATTATATCATGTTTCAAATTTAATATCTCAACTTCCAAATTTTCATTTGAGAAACCTAAACATTAAATAAGCGACATTTAGTCTAACGTCTGATAAATCTAACTGTATTGATCTGTTAAAAAATTTAAAATGTCCTCAATAATTTTGATATGTTAAACCAGTCTGATTGATTCAATTGATATGATTATGAAATGACTATTTTACCCATAATTGAATACCCAATTTAATTAATAAATTGAGGGCAAATGTGACTTTTTACTTACACAAATAATAATATTAAAGCTGGTGGTGGTGGTGGCTACGCGGGTGCCCGAAATAATATTAATTATATTATTATTATTATTTAATATATATATATATATATATATATATATAATTATTAAAGAATTATAATTATTATTTGTGTAAGTGAAAAGTCAAATTTGCCCTCAATTAATTAATTAAATTGGGTATTCAATTAGGGGTAAAATAGTCATTTCACAATCATATCAATTGAGTTTAGACTTTTTAACAAACCAATTCAGTTAGATTTAACAGACATTGGGCTAGGTGTCGCTTATTAAAACTTGGGGTACCTGAAATGAAATTTTGGAAGTTGGGGTATTCATTTTGAAACGTGACATAGTTGGGTGTAGTCAACTGTCATTACCCCTTAATTTTTTTATAATGTCTCCGCTGTGGAGAAGAGTTGCACTTTTGGGGTTGAAGACGAAGGAGATCGAGAGCTCCATCTTCCTTGTGATTTGGAGATCTATTCAATCGAACCCAAAACGCGCCTCCTCTATAGTTGTCACGGCGGCACCGCCCTTCTCCTCCACAGACATCCTCAAAACGCCTTGAAACTGATACCGAATAAACATTGACAGAGTTTTAGGTCTACAAAAATTTTGGAGAAATTAGTGCTAAAACAAATAGGTCGATTTCATATCTACAAATTGTTGGGAATTATGGGATCCAAATCACGCATTCGAAGCATAAAAATTTAAAACATAACTATAATTTTGTCCTAAATCATGCAAACTACCAGAGCAAACGTTTTTGGAGATTCTGAAATTCTACCTTTGATGAACCAGTCGAATCACCAATTGAAGGCGTTACCCACCCTCTACCGGTATCCACACAGTTACGTCTTACTTCGAAGTACGAACAATGAAGCCTGCTAGAACTTTTTTTCTTCTTTATGTGAGCTCTGGGTGTGGAGGAAAAACTGATATGCGATAATGCATCAACCTCTCCCAAAAAGAAAGGACGCTTAAAATGGTTTACGATTTGTTTCCACGCTCGCTGAAACTTCGGTTTCACGATCTGCGACACTATAGCGTTTCGACTCGCCACGGATCACGCCACGGGGCCGTGGCCAATCTTAGCCACACCGTGACCCTTTTCAAGACGCAACGGTCCGTGGTCAATTCTTTGGTTCGGCCACGAGCCCGTGGCCAATTGCTTGGACACGGCCCCGTGGTCAACCTAGACACGGTGAACCTATCACCCGCCACGGCCTAGCCATGGTTTCTCCACGGACCTGTGGCCAATGACCACGGTCCTTGACTCTTTGCATTTTATCTCCTTTCAACCATAAACTCCCACTAGTTTCGGGTCGTGCCTTTTGTGTGTGACCCTGTAGGCTCATAACTCGGTTGACAAATATGCTTGAAATCCCATTTCAACCTATCCATCATAATGATGGAATTATTTTGAGGGTTCCAATCAAATAATTTCATGCCCATACAAGAAATTAACCTCAAATATCCGAATTAATAAGAATCTTGCATGATCTTGAATTGATCATGAGATCTAGGCTAGAATTAAAATTTATATGTTTACCTTAATTTGAAATCCCGTAGTCACTAAATAATATTTAGTGACCTCTAAAGAACGTCCACACAGGAAGAGCAATCCGGGGATACTTACAACGATCCTTACTAGAAGATCGAAGCAAGCAAAACGGACGGATAGAGAGGGGAGGAGGGGTGGCCGAAATCGGCTAGAGAGAGAGAGAGAGTGGCAGCTAGTGTTTTTGGAAAATAATTCCCTTAATTTTCAGATCTGAAAATTTCCCTTTTATAAACCTTTTTAGGCAATAATTAATTAAAGGCCTTAATGGGCTTAAAACCCAAAGCTTTTAATTAATTATGTAGAGAAGCCCATTCTGGCTAAACCCAGTTTAGCTAAATTAATTAAATCTATTTAATTATATTATAATTAATTAGTCCTGCTAAACCGTTCTTGATTTCCGGTTTAGTCCTAAACCGAAATCGGTCTAATCCGGTTTAATCCAAAACTGGATTTTGTCTCTCTCATGATTCCTCCATATGATTCCATCCATTTTACTCAAACTTTAGTGTGTGACCCTCTAGGCTCACGACACGTCGGCGGACTGGTAAAATTACCATTTTACCCTTTCCATCATGAGTGGCCTCTAGCAAGACATCATGATTACCCAACGCTTGTGATTATCGAGATTTCGACTTAACCTTGTCGTACATGAATCTATCCTTTTATCCTCTTGATATCTTTGAAAACCACGAGGCATAGACAAGTCATCCTCGTTCCATTGTCATGTTTCTTGATTCTGAGTTAAATGGATTATCACTGATACTATGTATCGACTGCATGACCATGCTATTGTGTTTCAGTTGTACTCATCAAGTGGCCTAAACTGATATCTGCTCACACGTCCGTATGAGGGATAAATCCTTCAGCGATCCATTGAGTCAACTTATGTAACTTGTGATCGAGCCAATCACAGTCGTTATTGTAACCCTTTTACATGAGACGTTAGACTGAGTCAAACTCGTCACTCGTTACATATTGACCTCAATGGTCCTTCCGTCTGAGGATGTGATTTCTGAAGGAATTATTTGAGGGTTCCAGACAATTAATTTCATGCCCATACAAGAAATTAACCTCAAAGTTCCATGTTTTAATACGGATCTTGCTTGATCATGAATTGATCATGACTAGATTAAAATTAAGTATTACCTTGAATCAAAATCTCCTTGTTACTAAATAGGATTTAGTAACCTCTAAAGATCGTCCAAACAGGAAGAGCAATCCGGGGATACTCACAACGATCCTTACTAGAAGATCGAAGCAAGCAAAACGGACGGAGCGGGGATGGAGGGGGCCGGCCGAACTTGGCAAGGAGAGAGAGAGAGGGAGACAGCTAGGGTTTGTAAAATAAATCACTTAATTTTCAGATCTGAAAATTTCCCTTTTATAACCCTTTTTGGACTTTAATTAATTAAAGGCCTTAATGGGCTTAAAGCCCAAAGCTTTTAATTAATTGTGTAGAAAAGCCCATTTTGGCTAGACCCAGTTCAGCTAATTTAATTAAATCTATTTAATTAGATTATAATTAATTAGTCCTGCTAAACCGTTCTTGATCCGGTTTAATCCTAAACCGAAATCGGTCTAACCCGGTTTAATCCAAAACCGAATTTTGTCTCTCTCATGATTCCTCCATATGATTCCATCCGTTTTACTCAACCTTTAGTGTGTGACCCTCTAGGCTCACGACACGTCGGCGGATTGGTAAAATTACCATTTTACCCTTTCCATCATGAGTGGCCTCTAGCAAGACATCATGATTACCCAACGCTTGTGATTATCGAGATTTCGACTTAACCTTGTCGTTCATGAATCTATCCTTTTATCCTCTTGATATCTTTGACAACCACGAGGCATAGACAAGTCATCCTCGTTCTATTGTCCTGTTTCTTGATTCTGAGTTAACTGAATTATAACTAATACTACGTATCGTCTGCATGGCCATGCTATTGTATTTCAGTTGTACTCATCAAGTGGCCTAAACTGATATCTGCTCACACGTCCGTATGAGGGATAAATCCTTCAGCGATCCATTGAGTCAACTTATTTAACTTGTGATCGAGCTAATCACATCCGTTATTGTAACCCTTTTACATGAGACGTTAGACTGAGTCAAACTCGTCACTCATTACATATTGACCTCAATGGTCCTTCGGTCTGAGGATGTGATTTCATGATCCGACATATGAGTATGTTCATTACTGTGTCTATGTAACATACTCATGATTGGGTCGTCCTATATCACCCCTGACTGGTGATACTATGACCTAACTTTAGCTCCCTTCTGGCCATGATCAGTAGAGCGTGATCATTTAGAGTTAGCCTCATACCGATCGCTTCTTACGAAGCTATTTCTGATCGGGGACAGCTTAAGTAAGATTTTATCTGATATGTAGATCTACTATTATGTGTTGACACATCAATGATACAAATCAAATCATACTTAAGATATTACTACAACACTTAGTAATATGAATGCCGATTTTTATTCAACTAATAATCTTTATTACATGATTAGATTGAAAATACATTGTGTCAGGGCACAAAACCCAACAATTTCATGCGCCGACATATGAGTATGTTCATGACTGTGTCTATGTAACATACTCATGATCGGGTCGTCCTATATCACCCCTGACTGGTGATATTATGACCTAACTCTGGCCCCCTTCTGGCCATGATCAATAGAGCGTGATCATTTAGAGTTAGCCTCATACCGATCGCTTCTTATGAAGCTATTCTGATCGGGGACTGCTCAAGTAAGATTTTATCTAATCTGTAGATCTACTATTATGTGTTGACACATCAATGATACAAATTAAATCATACTTAAGGTATTACTACAACACTTAGTAATATGAATGCCGATTTTATTTCAACTAATAATCTTTATTACATGATTAGATTGTAAATACATTGTGCTAGGGCACAAAAACCGAACACATAAGTGACCTCTAGCAAGACATTATGATTACCCAACGAGCATGATTATCGATTGATTCGATTTAACCTTATGTCGTTTATGTCACTATTCTTTCATCGCTAGACATCCTAATTGATCATAAGGCATAGAGTTGTCACCCTTATTTAACCAATCACTGTTTCTTGATATGTGAGATGACTAAAAAATGATACACCGTATCATGTTCATGGCCATGCGTTTCCTTTAAGTTATTCTCATCAAGTGGCCTAAACGGATATCATTCTCATACCGGAGTATGAGGGATAAATCCCTTAGCCGTCTTTCGTATCACCTAAGTAGCCAGTCCCCGAGCCAATCATAACCGTTATGGCTATCTTGTTACAGATAACGTTAGGCGTATGTCAAACTCGAATGTTGACTACATAATGATCACAAAGACTTCTTGGTCTAAGGATATAATGACAAGCCACGACAACTGAATATCTACATGACTGTATCTATGTCGCATATTCAGGTCGGGTCGTCCAATATCATTTCCCAAATGATATCTATGACCTGACTCCGGCAGTCTCATTGATAATGATCAGTAGAGCGTGATCATAAAAAATCATCCTTATACTAGTCGCTTCTAATGAAGCTTAAATGACCAGGGACTCATCATATGTGATTCGTACAATATATAGTTCAACTATTAGTGATGACACACTCAATGATATAGATTAAATCACAGATAATATATCACTACAATACATAGTAATATAAATGCCGATTTTATTAATTGCAAAATAGACGATACAAATTTTTATAGACATTACACTTTGTATTGGACTAGGGCACAAATCTAACACATATAGTTTGATTTCAATTTTCTGGAAAGTATTTTAGTCGGAGTCGATTTCTAGAACAAACGTGAGGGTCTCTTTCAAAATATCTTTTAGAAATATTCACATACGGTGAAATATTCAAATCTAGTGTTCCTCATTGCGAGTTTGAATTTGAAACCCATGTAGAAAATTACCGAAATTGCAATAAAGTTAAAACGAAACTTCAAGAAAAAAAAAACATGAATAGCACAATGAAAATAATAATTAGTAAAATAAGTTTTTATCTTTGAATAATTCAATTCTTGAAAGAATATGACTATTCATGATTAAGGTTGTAGAAAAGTATAAACGGAGTCAAGTTAGACAAGGTTTTCAAGGGGCCGAGGTGAACATCCACTTTCTAAATTTTTTAAAATTTATTTATTATAAATTAATATATTTATTCAATAAACTATGATTTTTAAGAAGAAAAATATATTGAACAAACATACTGTAATATAAATTTTTTGAAATTTTTTATTTTAATTATATTAATGAAAAATATATATTATGTATACTTTTAAATACCTATTTTTAAAGAAAATTCTCACTGTATTTGAATATGAAATTAATACAAACCTAAAGACGTTTTGAGACCCAAATAACAAAAAATTTCTAAGCCCAATAGAAAAACCGAATTTGATAGTGCATATTGATTTCTTAGTTTATGTCATAGTTTCCGCCGTCACAAGTCTCTTGAGCATATATAAGCTACTGCGTGAAAGAGGCAGAGATGAGATCACCGGATTTTCAGCGCGTTCCCAACCTTCTCACGTGAGATCGCCATTTCTCCAGTGCGTCACAAACCCTCTCCGGTGAGATTGACGTTTTTCCAGTACGTCCCAACTCTCTCCGGTGAGATCGACGGTTCTCCAGCGCGTCTCCAACCCTCCTCTGCCTAGCCAATCCCGATTTGGAAAAATCGGCTCGGTTCGGTGGTTGCTGGCGCCGTGTCGCCCCCTCGGCGACCGCATCGGGCCGATTTCTGCAGTACTGTTCATGATATGACACGAAACAATATAATTTTTCATAATACACCACTTGTCATGCTACATATTGCTGGACAAAAGTTGAAAAATTGCCTATTTAAAATGTGTGTTAACTTGTGAGTGTGTCAACTTGAGTTGTGATTTCAGAACGCTTAGACTCGACCTATATTAATGTAAAATACGTTTAAATAATTTAGGGTATGAGATATTTTCATCGGTATATCACAAGCTATAAATGTACAAAAGGTAAATGAGAAGTTGAATCTCAAAGATGACTACTTGAAATGATATTGTTGAGAAAATGAGTTGTGCTTAATATTTAGGGGCCGCAGCCTGCTACATTTTATTAGGCCAAGAATATTCCTCTACAAAGTTTTCCAATTTGTAATTTGGGAATAATATTTTTCAATGTATTATTTGGAGATAAATATTTTTTAAATTAGCAAATTTGGGATAAATATATTTTTTAAATTGTGAAATAGAAAATAATATTCTCCAACACTTTGTAAATTGAAAAAGAATGTGGTCAAATATGGTCATATACCATTAAATTGAAATATTCTATTAATTGAAAATTAACGAGAATATTATGTACTAAAGGAAAATTATTTCATTCATTGTTTTGAAAGTTTCATATTTGTTTTCTTTACAAGAGTCTTTTCCAAAAAAGGAGTATTTTTCTTGAAAAGAATTATTTCTTTTCGAGAAAAATCGATAGAGCCAAATAAGGATAAAAATACTCAAGTCGGAGTCGGACTCCCTCTCTCTAGTTCGTTTCTCTTCGATTACTCTCTACATCGCAGTTAGAGTTCGATCTCGTTCATTGTTGTATCCTTGGAGCGAGTTGCCCATACAAGGCAATAATCGTCTTAAGAAAAACATACTACCCTGCCTCGACAAAATTCAAATCCGTCTCTATCAACCAGTCTCGTACTGAACAGGTTCTATGATAGTTGTTCACCGTTGTTTGTATTATATGTTGATTATTAATAAAACCGATGTATTATTTTGAATCTGTTTGTATCACACAATTTATCTGTTTCTATCTTGCATGTTTGTTCGATTTAATTATTCAATTTACGTTTATAGACTAACCATTTATCTAACACATTAATACCACACTACCATATATTTCAAGAAATGAAATTACTCTAAATTATTCAGATCTCTATAAATATATATTAAAACTTATTATGCAGTATTATATTCCGAAAAATATGCCCAATATAGTCGAATATAGATTTCTTACAACTAGTATACTTAACAACTTACTTTAGTTCCGTTTCAAAATACTATTTCTCTAACATGTTATACTCCTTAAAAATTTTGGTATGAAATTTAACGGTGTTAGAATAAAATGTAGAAAAACAATGCTGACTAAACCAAAAATAATTTTTTTTAGGAGAAATTGCAGGTCAATACCTTGTACTATGCAATTTTTGCATGTCACTACCCTCTACTTTTTTAGTTGCATGTCACTACTGTAAGGTTTTATTTAATTGCACCGTCCATCACAGAATTAAGTTTGATATAAAAATTCCATAATACCCCTATATAAAAAAATTAAAAAAAATATCTTTTGAAATTTTTTTTATCAAATAAATATTAAAATACTGATTTTAAAACTTTTTTAAAAAATGGTTTTTTCAAAAAAATATTGAAAATAAAAACCACTTTTAGCAACGTTTTTTTTATTTTTAAAAAATAATATTCAAATCAGTTTTATTATTATTTATTCCTAAAAAATATTTAAAATATAAGTTATACAAATTATTTTTTTATAAGAGTATTTTAGTTATTTAATAAAATTTGAAATTAGTAAAAAAAATTGTAAGAGGACCTTTTTTCAGACATATCTAAAAGTAAGCACGAGAAAAGAGTTTTGTTGGTGATAAAAAAAAATGGAAATGCTAATCCCAAAAGAGCAAGGCATAAAAAAAGTGTATTTGAGGCACGTGTATGAGCTGAGGCTTTGGGCAACCGATATAAACTAAGTTACGGTCGCTGGAGTCCAAATTTGAGGAGAATTAGAAGAAACTGAAGGTTTCACAATAGCCCATTAAATTACTGTTGCGATTTTTGTCTGTTCCCTATTATTCTGCCCCGATTCTCCTCCTAATTTCCCTCTTCAGTCTCAGCTCTGCCTCTCTGCCTAGCGACCATGTTCTGCAAAATGGTTCAGCTCCCCAGGAAGAAGAGGAGCGGATCGGTGCCTGTTTATCTCAACGTTTATGACCTCACCACCATCAATGGCTACGCCTACTGGCTCGGCCTCGGTGCTTACCATTCCGGTGTTCAAGGTGATGCTTCATACCCAAATCTTCTTCTTTGTTTTCTATATGGCTCGTTTCTCGGAAAGTGAAAAGTTACAAACTTTGGGTTGCTTCTGAATTTTTATTTATTGTTTGATCAGATCTGGGCTCGTATTTTGGCTTTGTAAGATCCTCAATTCGTTTTGTTTTTCTTCTTCATGTGGGTGCCTTTGTTCTTGTTTGCGTGTACTTTGAATTATAAGGACAAGATTGGGATTTTTACCACCTACCCATTGAAGCTCTGTTTCTTTCTCAATTTGGGTTTTGAATTTGCAATAATCTAGGCTACTACAAACTTTAATAAACTCAACTTGCTGCTGACTTGTATGTTGTTGCTGAGTTTGGGATTTGGTGTTTACTGCTGATTTCTTGTTTGTTTGGGAGGTGGGAAAATAGATCATGGAGGAGGAGAATTGATTCCCTTTTTCCATGGAGCTGAGTTAAATGATTATAAACAAAAGGAGAATATTATTTTCCTTTCCTCCCACTCCACTTCTGGTGGTTTGATTGCTTGAATTTTCTATGATGTAGTCCATGGTGTTGAGTATGGTTTTGGAGCACACGACCACGCAACAACTGGTATCTTTGAAGTGGAGCCAAAGCAATGCCCGGGTTTCACGTTTAGGAAATCAATTTTGGTTGGGAGGACTGATTTGGGTCCTAAGGAGGTCCGCTCGTTCATGGAGAAACTGGCTGAAGAGTACTCTGGAAACACATATCACCTCATTACAAAGAACTGCAACCACTTCTGCAATGATGTGTGCCTTAAGTTGACCGGGAGACCAATCCCCCGCTGGGTCAACAGATTGGCTCGTCTCGGTAAGAGTTATTTTTACCATATAGTTTAATAAATCGATGTATTACACACACTTTAGAAAGCATGCTTCTTACATCGTATGTGAAATAATTAACATGTTCGGTGTGTAATCATATCATATAGAAAGTACCCCGGGGAACATGCAAGAAACCCGAAAAAGTAGCCCCATTTTTTGATGCTATTCTTTAAAATTGCATACCACTAATTCCATTAGACTACCACCATCACGCTTGCCTCCTCTCCACTCCCCAGAAGATGAATCCATTGGGTCCAAATAACAGCTTTCCTCATTTCACATTAACCAACATCCTCTTTTATACACATCAGCATGGCGTAATGATGTGTAGGCAATAGGCCATGCCACTACTAGAACCACTCAACCTACTTTAGATTTTGAAGTGGCTTCTGTTTCCATCATGATGGAACTTATCACCGAAATAGAAAGGCGGAGAATGTGGTTAAGAGTAATTCTAGGTAAAGAAGTCAATGTTAGAGTGCAATTAGCCAACTATACACTCCAATTGGTAAATTTAATAAATTATGCCAATGGTTTTTTTTTTATTCTAAGTGGTTTTCAACTTAAATAGCCATGTGCCTTCCACGTATTGGAAAACCTGTAGGATTATGACAAAATTGACTATGGTAAATATGTTTGAAGTATGCCAGTGAATTTCTTCATTATAGTAAGTTTCCAACTTAATAAATAACCATGTGCCTAGCAACAGTCTTGTTTTTTCTTGCTGTATGCTTTGATGAATTGGCGTCACAGGAACAAGAAAAATGTCTGTCTGGTCAGCATACTACATCAAAGACAATTTAGGTACCATCATTTGGAAAAGATCATATATTTCTCAACCCTTTATAAACAAAAAAGTGGTTGTAGGTTGTTCTGTGTACAGAACTGAATGGCGTCTGTTCTTACACCATTATTTTAGGATCTATTGGGTTGATTAACCCATCTCCTTTTCTATTGTTTTACCTACCTTGCCAAATGGCACATTATTTTGTATTGATATATTGTAGTGTTTTGGATAAACTTGTAGGTTTTCTCTGCAATTGTGTTCTTCCGGCGGGTTTGAATGAGGCAAAGGTTAGGCAAGTTAAATCGGAAAATGTGGTTTATGAAGAGAAGAAGAAATTAAGAAGCCAATCGACTAGGTCGTTGACATCTGCCAATGCATCACCTTCTCCATTGACATCTTTCCCCTCACGTTCTGCAAACCGAAGTGGAAGACAAAGACGCTGTCTTCCTCCATCCTCGTCTTTGATTCACTCCTCTTCAACCTCAAATATATCCTTAAAGCTTTAAAGTTGCCCAGATCAGGAACAATGAGATGGGACAAAACGGTAAATCTTAATCCCTCCCCTATCTTGTTAAATAGTTCACTTGATCATCTTGTTACCGGTATACAAACAGCTGCTCGAAATTGTTGCAGTGTTTGTCCTTTATGTAAAATGGTTTGTGTATTCAATTGAAATGGGTAGATCTATGTTCTTTTCATCTTCTTCTGTTTTCTTGTACATGGAGTATAACATTTACAGCTAAAAGCTTTCTTTTGCGTGACGCATGGAGTTTACGTTATGATGTTATGCAAAAATGCATTGAGTAAAGAGTCACAAGCACGCGTGAAAGAAGCTTTTGTGGACTGTAGGGTATAGAAAAGAGAAGTCCTTATTTTAGGCTGTATTATGGGGGGAGGGGAGGGCTGGTGGACCTGAGAGGGGATGCCATAATTGAGCGATGTGGGTATAAATACAATGTTTTATATTAGCTGTAGGAAGGTCAATAATTGGGTGGCCATGACGCCCTGTCTCACATCTGTGAACATGTGGACACAGGTTAGCTACCATGTGCATTGCAGAGGTTCCATAATGTTTTGTGTAAAATGTTCTGAGCTGAAGGTCGTAATCCTTGCATCCACTATTTCCTGTGCAGATCAGGCTTAAGCAAGTTGCATGTACCGGTTTTCATATGAATTATGGCTTGAGTTTGAAATTGAATGAAACTATTGTGAAAGTGATAGATAGGGGTTGGAGAGGGTGGTACCAGAAAGGGCATGGCTGCTGGCAAATAGTCAAAATCTAGGTGCTGTATCTCTCTGATGAATTAAAGATACTGAAAAGTTCAACTCCAAAGACTAGTTGTGGATTTGCACAATAACAATTCAAAACTAGCCAAGGCCTGGGAAATTGGGCTTTGTTATCTGAATGTTAGTTAAAGCTGTGAACAAGAAACTAACAGAGTATAATTTCAAAGATTTTTCTTTGGAAAATTACTGATTTTTTTTTGTTGCTGAAAAATTATATCATTCCCTATCTAACTCAAACTCACGATCTCTTCAATACCGTTGAGGTGTTCTTTTGGGGACACTTTATAATTCATAAATACACGCCTTTTGCATTTAACATCCTTTAAGTAAACAAAGAGTGTTTTCATTGTATTTAACATTGCACTTTAGTGATTTGTGTTAACGTTTAGAGCAAAATTACATTCACAAAGAGTGTCTTTCCAATAGCTCAACTTGTTATTGAATGAAGTAGTCTTTGACGATGTCTCCAAATGTGTCTAACATCATCTTCAACTCTTTAAATGACCTAGATGCTAGAGGTTGGGAAATATGATGATTTTAACAAGTAGAGCCGTGAAGTGTCGCTCGAGCATATAGAGTGAACATGTTTCATTGACTGGTTTCAGCCTACGCACCTAGAGTTCAATCGTCTTCCATCGCAAGCTCCACCATGTCGACCACCCAAGCCCCAGGAACCTGCTAGTGTCCCAAGAGAAGGGTCCTCTAAGTCCCGGGAGGACAGGACAAGACGTTGTTCCTCCCACGGAGGAGTCCTATCATTTTCTACACCCCTTAGATTTTCCATCCTATTCGGGTTGTGAGGGTGGTCCGACCATATTGCATGATCGAAAAACTTCTTGGTTCGGGAAAGAAGAAAGGAGACATACAGGTTAGACGATCGAGCCTCTTTATACCGTCAGTACAGTAAGTAAACACGATTGAGTATATTGTTAATTTGCTTTGGAAACTAGAAGAAAGTGATGAATGTTAACATGAATGTCCTTGCAATGAGTGTCCTTAAAATGTTAACATGAATGCTCATGGAGAGAAAAGAAAAGAAAGCGATATTCGTTTGGTTCAAAAAAATGAGAAGAGCCAAAGTTTCACATATTATATCTTTATCAATTGAGTGTATCGATATAGAGACAGCTACACTAATATAGGTTAGCATTAGCTAGCTTGTTGTCCTAAGCGCCACCTCTCCTTTGATTGCGAATCCTTTTTTCCTTTGTCATTTGTAGCATCTTCAACAACCTACCATTTCCAGATTTGAGATCTGACTTAACTTTTGGGGGTGTTCGAGTTGGGCCGGGGCTCTGCTGCTCCCCGGAAGACTTCTCAGTGCTCGAGGCGTGCGCGAGTTGCTTGTGTTTATGTCTTATAGTTTTAAGACATAACTGTATGCTCAATAGCCAAGTGAACATTCCGTTCTTATGAAGTTAGAAGTCCAAATCCATTGTTTAGAGCTAGAGATATGATTCATTATACCATCTAATTTTATTATCTGTTTTTGTTTTATTTTAGGTGAAATTAGGCATGTTAATGAATTTTCTTAAAATAAAATTTATCACTTAATATAGGAGATGCATATTCTTTATATAAAGAACTCTCCCTAGAATACGAATAATATTTATTTCTACTCTAATTCTATCATGTATTAAAGGTTAGCGATCAGGGGTTAAAGTTTTAGTATTTTTGAGTTCTACCCACTTATTAGCTTAGGTTCTAACGTGTGAGTGTACTGTCTTGGTGTTCTATTTAGCTCTCGCTTTGTTACCGCTGCAAATTTTATGTATGCATTGTTTATGTTTTTGTCCCCTACACCATTTTTCAGCCCCAACGTCTTTGGTCCATGTGTGTACCAACAAACTCTTTGATTCAATATCAACATACGAGGGGAGCATATATACCAACAAACTCCTTTTGAAGATCTCCATATCAGTCTATTTCATACGTTATGGTTAGTTTTTTTAGCCATGCATTATCCCGACTTCTAGAATCGTTTCATATTTTATTTCTTTAATTTCTTTTTGCCATTTGTTTCGTCCAGAGGTCATGGTCCATATGTACAATCTCGTAATCCAGAAAAGTATCATATATATAATTCGAAACTCAGCACGTGAAATAGTGTAATATACCAAGAAATTCATTTTAAAGACTTCAATTCACGAGAAGATAAAAAACAATTGCTGGTTGATCAAATAATTGTGACCGTAAAAGGAGTTGTTAGAACAAATCAATATATTACATATTCTAGTTTAGGTTTATCACATATTATGTATCTTCCTTATGGTACTATTTTTCCATATAGGTTTTGCCTATTTTCTTAATATATAAAGAGCTTTTATTAAAATCAACACATCAAAATTATTGATTATATTTCTCTTTATCCTAATTTCATCAATAATTTAAAATGTTATATAAACGGTTAATTTATTGAACAAATAGATTAATTGAATTGCACGTAATTGATGTGATTGATTTTTAGACGACTATCATGGATTGATACTTCATTCATTTCGAGGAAGAGAATTATATAGGGGTTTTCGTATATTTTTTGCTTATTTATAGAATTAACGATAAAAAATCAAACTTAAGTACTTAATTTGTAGCTAAAGTTATTCTATATTTATCACCTGGATAAAGGTTTGGGTTTGAGTATATATATATTTAGGGTCTATAATGTTGGAACAAAGTTATCATTACTTTATGTATAGTTAAGCAACAATTTGGACCATAAGAAGTGTGGTTTCCACAATTAACGGTAGGGCTTCAAGATTTGTCAATAATTGAAATGTTGGATCTTCTTCTTCAAGTAGCTAATATTTGATGATATACTTGCATTTTTTGACTTTCTTTATTAAGAGGAATATCTCACACGTATCCGCATCATAAATTGCAATTTCATGCTATTGGATATTAACAACCAACAAAGAGAAAGAGTAGCCTTGATTTCCAAAAATGAATCACAATAAAGTATAAACCAACCCCGACATGCACTCGTAGAGTGGGCATTTTAGACCTAAAACAGGTCTCAAACCGAGACCAAACTAAACTGAAAAATTGAGAATCATGAGTATTTGATCATATTTTGTTTTGAAATTAAAGAACCATTTTAATTTGGTTTGGGTTTGAATCTGGTAGTGCAAAACCGTCAGTTACCTAAATCGAATCGGCTCAAGCCACTTATAGTTAGGTGTATCTAGGCATCCCACCACACCAGCAGAACATGCACACCTCTGTTCTCTCTCTTCTAATTTTTAATTGTCGAACACTCATAGTGAAACTCTTAAAAAAACTTAAACAAAAGAAAAACTCGCTCTCAAGTCAAGAGAAATGAATCACCATACTATATGACAGCTTGATAATTAATATACATACTATCTGACAGCTTGATAAATTAATATGTTTTAAATTGCGAATTAAAAAATTGTGCCTGTGAATCAGACTCAATTTTCTCTAAATTGGCTGATGATTTCAAGATTAAAAATTAATTATTTGTAATGGGTTGAATAAAATCCGAACCAATAAGGACAAACTTAAAACTGAATTATTTCTCACAAAACTATTCCAGTTTCGTTTTCATGTTAGAGTTCAGGTCGGGTCCCATTTTGGCAGTTCGATTCCGGGACAGAACCGCGCCTACCCCTATGCAGTATGCACTACTCGTTTACTTTAATCGACATAAAATCTTAGATACAAAATATTCGTTTGAAAAATTTGAACTTCATTAACTTTACACTAATAATGATCTCTCTCAAAACATTTTTTATACCAGAAAGTCATAACATTAATTACTCGATTAGTTGATGATAATTAATGTGATGCAAACTGATTGGAGGCCATAAAATGGAAAAGAAGATACTAATAGTAAATGATCAACAAAAGAAAAGAATCTCTTTAATTTTGGTCATTTCAAGCATCACTAAAGGAGTTTCCTCTTTAGACAAAACAATTCAAATAAAATATTTGTTTGCATTTCTTTCTAAATTGCTGTTCGAAAATGAGTTTGAGTTACACAAGATGCTCTCCTCAATCACTTTTGGTTTTTGAGTGGAATTGAAATTTTGGGAAATCAAATATTAGTCAAACAGAAAATTTGGCATATGAAAATTATTCATGTGAAAGTATACAAGTTGCACTTTTATGATTTATGTCAACATTAATTGCATCTTTAAAACACGCAAGTTCTTAATGTACGGTTAATGGATAGATATATTCTTTACTTTAATATTTTTTTTTTTTTAAGGTAAGAGCAAATTTTATTAATTAAATAGTAACTAATCTGACATCAATTCGGACAGTTGAAATTAAAGATGGTGGGAAGTCCCTTCACTACAAACCCAGCTAGTACACAACCCCGTTCGCAGATTCCTGCAAAGTTGTTCAGCTTGACCCGTTTAGCATCATGCAGAGCCACGATTTCCAACTCATACGGATGGAGAAATCCCGTGATCTTACTGTAGAATGGTTTACACAGGCATTCATGATAACCCTGAAGACCGATCAACTCGAACCAGTTAATATGATGTAGAGCCACGACCTCCAATTCATACGGATGGAGAAACCCTGAGATCTTGCTGCAATCCGCCTTAAACCATCTTCCTCGATCAATCCTACGATAAGTATTGCGAAGTTTAAATCCTCCCAGCTCATTGGGTTTAACCAGATCAACCCATCGACACTAGGGACCCCCCATTTCCTTCCAGTACCGATCCCAATATGACACCCCGATGACGTAGTGAAGTTTAAGCCAGCCGAGCCCCCTAGTTTGGTATGCTTACCTAAGTCTGCCCACTGACGCCATTTAACTCCAGTTTCCACCCAGTACCGATCCACCAACCCACCACACCACCTATACGGTTCCTGGGTCGCATCCCGTCCCGACTCGAAACCCAGCTCTGAACCCGACCTCCTCCTCTTTCCAAACCCCATCTGGACCTCCACAACCTCTCTCCCCATTGCCTTATGCAGCCCCTCCACCCCGCCTTCCCCTTTAGCCCTGAGCCTCTTCCCACAGCCCCTGACCTTCTCTGCCCCTCCCACGTCCTCGAGCCACCTCCCACAGCACCTCCCTCCAGCCGGCCGTCGTCCTCCGCCCTCGCAACCCCAGGCGAGTTCCTTCGCCACCCCTGCTCGCCCCTGTCCCCGACTTCCCACTGCCACTGTCCAGCCCCAACCTCCCCCTACCCAGCTCTTCCGCCCTCACAACCCATGGTGAGTTCCTCCGCCTCCCATGCTCGCCCCTGCCCTCGACCTCCCTCTGGCCGACCCCGACCTCCTTCTGCCCAGCCCCAACCTCCCCCTGCCAAGGCCCGTAGCCAAACCCCCTGCCAACTCCAACCCCCCTGCTCGCCGCCGCCCCCAGCCTCCCACGACCTTATGTTACCTTCGACCCACTCCCACACCGATATGCCTCGCCTAGATCCACCGCCGCACGACCCAACCCAACTGCCGGACTCTTCCCCCTGATGTTATTGCGTTGACCCGAGGCCGCCGCACCCACCATCACAAACGAGGTCGCCGCGAAGACACGTCAATTTGACGAAACCCTAATTACTTCTCGCGTACAGACCGCGTAACAATAGAATATTTCTTTACTTTAATACTTAGATCTACTGAGAGGGTATTTCTAAGTAAAGGGTTAGATATAATTTTCAACATGATGTTTTTGGAAAGCTTGACAGAGAAGAGTCCACAATTGATAGGGGTAGTTACGTCTTTTATCAAAATAAATTGAAATTTAACAGCATCAGACTAACGTTAAAATACTTTAGACTACCATGGAGTACATGTTTTTGGTCATGGGATTGGGCCACAAAACCTCTACCCTATTAAACCACCAATACAAGAACCCACCTGAACCTACACTACAAACCCCTCTCATAAACCCCATAAGGTATGCCCCGGACTCAAACCATGGCTGAAAAGAGCTGGACCACTTAAGCTAGCGGGCATCATTAATAAAATGTGTTATTATATAGAAAGCCCTTTTAAGTTGTGATTGTGTCTTCATGGGAGAACCATATGGTGGCTGTTTTATTCAAAAGAAAAAAAACATAAACCAGAAAGAACATAAAAAGTACTTTAGGAAAAATTTCCCATTACACAAACAGAAGGCATAAACCAATAAAAAGAACCCAAAAGCACTGTTTGTTCTTGTGGGTCACACCAATTTTCATATGATATGAAAATCATTTCCAGGACACTGTTTGGCCACACACTTGTCTTTGAATCTAGCCATCAATATTTAAGAAGCTTGCTAGCTTGTGCATATAAATACCACAGCACATACAATATTGGGGAGCATTTTCTTGAAGCATAATGGGTGCTCTTGATTATCTCCTTACCAACTTCTGCACTGTCACCACCACCAGGAGTAGAAGAACCAAACACAAACCAATGCAGGTTCTGTTTCAAACCCACTTACCATAGTGTCTTTGTTGTCTTTGCTTTCTCCTATCACCATATTTTCTTGGTTTGTTTGTGATGATCAGACGGTGGAGATCAAAGTAAAAATGGACTGTGATGGATGTGAAAGAAGAGTGAGACATGCTGTTACTGCCATTAAAGGTTTGTGCTATGAACCTCTCTGTTTTCCTCTGCTTTTGTTTCTGTTTCTTCATTGAGTTCAATCTTGTTCTTCAAGAGGCCATTAAAGATTATGTTATGTGCTCACTAGTTGGTCAAGACAAGCATTTTATCTTTTGATGTCTAATGTTTGACTATGGCATGCTTGAAAATAAATGTGGGGTGAGTGGTATTAGGTTAGGTTAGCTGTCCGAATTTCTGACCATTTAAATGTGTCGAATTTTAACACGATATCATAATTTGATTTAAGTCTGACGCCCATGCATGATCTACTTCTTTTAAATGCATAACATTAACTCACTACTAACATCAAAGCTGATGTATCTTATGAAGGAAGTAGAAAAGCATCTTTTAGGTTAAAATTGAGCAAAGGAATTTTGAAAAGAAGTCTTTAAATATGGTGACTTTTGGCCCTTGACACACAAGCTTCATCTTCCTTTTCACCTTTAACCAATTCTTGAAAGTTGATAAAGAGGAGAAGAAATGGGGTGTTTTGGAATTCAGGGGTAAAAACAGTGGAGGTGAACAGGAAGCAAAGCCATGTGAAGATAACAGGCAATATTGAGCCAAACAAGGTGTTGAACAGAGTGAAGAACACAGGGAAGAGAGCTGAGTTCTGGCCTTACATAGCTCACAACTTGGTGTACCAACCCCATGCTTCTGGCACCTATGACAAGAGGGCTCCCGCCGGCTACGTTCGCAACGCCGTTCAAGCTTTTCCGGCCACCGACCTGCCGGAGGAGAAGATGACCTCATTGTTCAGCGATGATAATGTCAATGCTTGCTCCATTATGTGACACTTTTATTTTTATTTTTCATGTAGCTACTAATACTATATATATGGGTGTCTGAGTGTCAAGTGAAGTGGTTCTTTTGGTTGAGAACCATTGATTAAGATGATATTCAAAACATCTTTAATTTTAGTCCAAATAATAGCATTAATCGTTGTAGTTGATTTTCATTTGGAATTATTCTGAAGTAGACAATTTTGCGTTTTCTAAATATAAAAAACTAATTAATTATTTGAATCAGGTAAGAAATGTGAAGTCCCCAAACTCTTTACTTTCTTTCACATTTAAAAAAAATATGATTTCTCTGTAATTTAACTTCAATATTTGAATATAGACTTTCAAATACATAGGGCTGGGCACGGGCCCGAACCGGCCAGAATCGGATTGAATCAAATTAACCAGTTTTCAATTTTGAAAACCCGGACTTGAAATTAATATGTTGAAAATGGTTCGGTTCTGAATTTGGTTTTTCGCATCTGTTCAATTGGATCTGATTAATTGCGATCATCATACACTAGTTCAATTAGTGGGCAACATTGTACACAATTAAACTTATTGATTTTTTGTGGAAATTTGGAATATTATGACATTAGATTATAAACTGATCATGACCATATGTTCACAACTATTACTAATTTTGAATTTTGGACTTGAGAATCACTGTTGAACTGATTCGGTTAGACATCAATAATCAACAGTTCTAGATGTGCAAAACTAGGCCCTTGTGAACTTCTTGAACTTACCTAACATGTCACTCAGACCTAACAGTGTTAAGTTGATGACAAAAAGTCCAAAAACCCCTCAACCAACCATAAAACTTTTAAAAACTTGTCATTCATTTTCTCTCTATTTATGATTTTTTTCTCTCTTTAAGCGTCTCCCTCTCTCACAATTACACAAAGTGCTCTTCACGAACATGCCCTTTGTCTCAACTCATCAAACAAACAAAATTAAAATTTGAGAAACAAAAGCAAAAATCGAAAAGCTAAGTCTAAAATCAGCAAAAAAAAAACTTTAGAAACAATGAGACGCGACATAGTGTCTTCGATTTTTAGGTCTTTCATCGAACTAAATTATAGCACGCTAGCACTAGCACTCGCTGAAACACATACAATAATCAGAAAGGGAGAGAGAGAAATAGAGAGATTGAAATGAAAACTAGGAACTCAAATATTGAATACTACACAATTTAAAACCCAATTTCAAAACTTTATTCAAAAGCTTAAACCCTGATTTATCATATTATGAAATTGCTGAGAAATTGGACAACAATTGCTCAAAAGTTGAAACTTTCTACATGTTTGATACCTCGAATCGCCGCTCCCAATTAGGACTGTCCATTATCATTCGAGACCCGATAAATCCGACCACTCAACTTGACTCGAGACCCGACGACCTGAGGTGAAGAAATAAGCAAGTTGTTGACCACCCGACTGGAAGTCGGATGAGTCAGCATCCCAACCCAAGTAAACATAAAGCCCAACCCAAAAACCAAGCCCAATCAAGTTACAATTGCATGTTTCTCTGAGGTAGAACAAATAGTTTTATAAAGAACAAAAGTTGATTATATCTTTCTGATGTGGGGCAATTATAATGTGCATGGAAGAGTTGAAGTTGAACAGACGTGCGCATTGGAGAGATGGAAAGACACGGTTGTTCGTTGGATTCCAGAAGTCCCACATGGCTTGGGAAGAAACTTTTCTCTCACACTACTCCCTATATATATAAAGAGAACAAATGTGTGAGGAAACTATAATCAAGGCTATGCTTAAATAACCCTATGGGCTGGCCCTATTCAAATAGCTAGCCTATATTTCATGGGTTTAGTTAGGCTGTTCATAGGCGGTTAACCGAACCAAATAATTTATTTTCAAGTCAAAACAAAATTTTTGGTTTTATAGTTTTTAAAACCATAACCAAAACTAAATGTAATTGAATGATTGGTTTTTAACCAAGTAAAAAGTGGTTCGGTTTTTAGTTTAAACGAAACCAACCGATATTATAGATCAAATATTTGGGATCTAATTTGGGCTCAACTTGTCATTCGAGATTGATGGTAGTTTTATATATTTTATTTATGCTCAATTTTTTATCCATTTAATTACTTTTTATTAATTAAAAATATGAATAGACGTTAATTTTAAATGACTAAAAAACCATTAAGAAAGAATTGAAGAAGTTTCAAGAGCCCTCAATTTGGTCACTTTCTAATGATAAAAAAATGTTTTGTCTATCTTTAATTTGATATAATACTAAATCCAACAATACGATCCACCAAAAATTAAAATCCAGCAAAATAATACTAAACTAAAAATTTAAAACATAAGTTGAAAAAAAACTATCTTTAATCTTCATCAATTTTTTCCTGAATCAAGTTGTCTTCATGGTAAAGAAATTCACAAGGTATAAATAACTTATTATTAAGATATCCACAAGATATAAAATACTAGTAAGTAGAAAAAAATACTCTAATTTTGTGGTAGGAAGAAGACGTAGGACGTGAACGTATACAGGATTGACACTTGTACAATCAATTATGGTTCAGTTTTTATGGTTAATAGTTGGTTCAAGATTATATAAAACGAAATCAAACTAAAATTATTTGGTTTACTTAAAATTTGAACCATAACCAAACTATTATTCATGATTTTTGTTTTTTTCGGGTTTGGTTCAGTATGATTTTTTTTCGGTTCGGTGATGATTTTTTGGTTAAGATGGAAAGTCCTAGGTTTAGTCCTCTATAGCTTAGTTTATTTATTTATTCCACCTCAATAAGTCAATTGTTTTAGTAATAATTTAAATGATTAGACGCAGAGGATTAAATATTTAATAAACTCATATTTTTGGGTTAAAAAAAGTTCAAATATTAGTTAGTTCTGACGACTTTGAATTGGGTATGTTGAGTTCTACCCGACTCACCCGAGACCCGAGGATACCCAACCCGACTCATCCGACCTTAACTTGAGTCGAGTATTGGGTCTGGTTCTATGGACCCGACAAAGGTCAGGTCGGGTTCTAAATCGGTCGAGTTTACTCAACCTGACCCGATGAACAGCCTTACACCCTATCCTTGATTTTTTCAATTCGTTTGATTTGGCGATGAGATTTTTGACTCCCGCTGATGGCCCCGAGCTCGTCTCCAGCAAGCCAGCGTTCGTCGGGAATGTCATATTAGCAGCTAATGGTAATGGGTGAAAATGGGTTTTGCGAGATTGTGCCGGCGAGTTTATGAGCTCCATTGCTTGGGTCTGAGTTGGCTCGAGAAGCGCTGTGAAGAAGCCGGCGGCGCCATCAGCTGCTGGATCTGTTCCCCGAACTAGAGCGATTTCACACTGTCGGAGCTAAATCTAGCGATTTCTCACCGCCAAATTGGGTCCAGGTGACGAGTAACAGAGTGGTCGTTGCCACTTGAAGGTCTCTGTCTCTGGAGCCACTAGAAGCTAAAGGGTATTTTTGGCATTTTCACAAAAAGGACACCCACACGCTTGTCACATGACTAAAACTTAACACTGTCGGGTCTAAATGACACGTTAGGTAAGTTCAGAGAGTTCACAATACATTTTCATCTTCTGGAGCAGTTACTTTAAAAACCAATATGGTACAAAGTAGTTATGTTGAATTTTCTCAATTTTCTAAATTGAGTTAAATCTTGTACCTATAATTTGCTCTTCTTCATAACCATACTGAAATAGTCACCTCGATTCTTAAATTTTAGGAACCAAACCCCTAATTGTTTGAAAGAATTGATTTGAAGGGTTTAATTTGTGTTCAATTTATGTGTCAAATTCGGCGAATTTGAGCTTGATTTATGAGCTAAAACTTAAATATGAACTTATAGAAAATAATAACAAAAAGAATTTTATGGTTTAAATAGTACAATCCATCCAATAAAATGTAAAGTTTGCAAAATCAACTGAATTTTATTATTTAAATGTAATGTTGTGCAAATGGGTTTGGCTCGGTTCTCAAAATTTAACTGCGATTTTTGATTTGCAAGAATCGGAACTGAACAATAAATAACCATTTTATCCAATAAGCCAAACAATATGAACCATGTTTTTAAAACTTTCTTTATGAAGTACGTATAACAACATAGCCCGACAACCTCTAGGGACAAAAGCGTAACGAGGGATATGAAGCATATACGATAACCTAGTAGGCAATTGATGGACGAGAAGAAAGCAATGCGCGTACGCACCACCACTTGACGGGGGCCGAGAAACGTGCGCACACCGCTACACATCTCAGGGCTTCGGCACCAAAACACGATCGTTATCATCAAGTACATTTATAATATTCCGACCTTTTATTTCCGAGTCATTTCCACAAGGACAAAAATGAGGTTTATTGCCTAAATGAATTTTGTTTCCTTTTTTTGTTAGCAAATTGAAATTACTTAAAATTTTTGTATAAAAAAGTAAATGTCACACAAAATGTAAGAATGTAAGATGCAATTATAAACATAAAACCACACGAGGATGGAAGTGGAGTGAAAAGTCGATTTCGATTCAAGCAACTAAGAATACTAGTGTAAACTCAATTTTTATCAATATGAAATATTATCCAACATGTTATCGTGCTATTAAAGTTATCCTAAGTCTTGAATCACCAAGTTCGCATCTCGACATTGAAAATGCCTCAATTTCTCACTGTTGACTTATCTCTCGACATTGTCAACGCCTTGGAAAGGCTTTATCACCGATTATTCTTGGGCTAGGAGCCGGATGAGTGGGTTTGCGCCAAATATGCAATTCCTAGGAAATTTCCAAATCTTAAGCAAACCCTCACTTCGAAATGATTTACTTAAACCAAAATCATTATTGTAATATAACTCAAGAACATTATCGGCATGAAAATTAACCCATAACCGCCAATCACAACAACAATAATAGAATATATTTCACTACAAAAATAAGACTTTATTACACTAACATTCAAAGATACAGTTAAAGTCATAGACAACTCTAACCATCAACAAATATACTGTACAAAACAAAGTGAAAAAGTAGAGAATTCCTAAACACAAAAACCTATAAGGTCTTGAATAGAAGAACTCATTCAAATATCCTCAAAGTTTTGGTGTTCTTGATGTCGAGCTCTAAATCTTGATGGTGTGAGAGGTCTTGAGAGCACCCATCAATCTCCATGGCAAGAAGAGAGAGAGAGCTCCAAAGACATCTTGACACTTAATTTTTCTTTTGTCACGATGGTGTCACAATCTTGACAACTTTCGGGAAATCACTTATTACTGTCACGATAACCGTCATGATCGTGACGGGCATCGTGACAACATTTTTTTTCTTCATTCCTGGCATTCTTTTTCTTGCAAACGACTTCTAAAAATCATCCAAATACCCTCATACCTGCGCATTGGGCCCAAAACACCTTGAAGCACAAAAAGAGTGATAAAAGTTACTAAAAACTGAGAGAACAAGAGAAGAAAATGTGAGTCAAAGACGATGATAAGAGATCCATTCAGACCCTCATTAACAACCCTAATGGATAAAAGTTTATCGAGGGCCCCGAGTGTAACGAGTGGGAAAACTAGTGCACTGAGTATTCATGTTGGTTATGACAACCTAGCAAAAGTCATAATCAGACCCTCGTCGCACATGTGTAAAGAGAGTGTGGTGTAACGATAGTTTGGTGTAACGAATGTGTGGTGTAACAAGGGATATGGAGCACATATAACAACCTAGTAGGTAGCCCGGAGTGTGGAAGTATAATGAGAGTGGAAACCGGTGCATTGAGGGTTTGTGCTAATTATGATGACCTTGAGGTCATCATAATCAGTGCGAACCCTCGTCACACCGGCTTCACATAGTTATGACATGAGCATGGTGCAACAAGGGATATAAATCATATAGAACAACCTAGAGGGCAACTCAGAGGGGTAAAAGTGAAACAACGACCCAAAGTCTAACAAGGAGAAAAACCAATGCAACAAGATTTCGTGTAGATTATGACGACATAGCTGTTGTCATAATCAGTACATGCCCTCGTCACACCACTTTCACACAAGTGTAACGGGGTGTGGTGTACCAGGGGCTATATAGGATTAAAAAAATAAGTTTAAGAAAAAGAAAATTAAAAACAGCATGGATAAAAGATTATATAAAAAAATGAAACAAGTTTCAAGAAAAACAAAATACACTAAAAGAGGACATCTCCCCTGCGCCAAGGTGAAAAGAACTTTTATTACGATGTCTAAAATTATAGCACTCTACTAATCGTGTGTTTGGGATGAGTTCATAAGTTGTATTATAAGATGGGGTTTGAACACTGATACAAATAATGAGGGATATATTATTGATGTGTGTATTGTGAATTACAAGAGACCTATATTTATATAATCTAATATAGAGAGAAAGGGAAAGAGATGAAATAGGTAATCCTAACACATATGGGAAAAGAAAACTAGAATATAATCTAACATCCCCCCTCAAACACAACGCAGTGAAACAAGAATTGAATTTGAAGCTTGATAATATTGAGTTGTGGTGAGGGTTGCGGTTGCCAAGGATGATGTCGAGGTTATGCATCGAGGATTGAGAATGGAAGATGCGCGCCGCTCACGGCCGATGGCGGATGCCTGATGCCTGATGTGCTGAATGATGCATGATGTCCGATGATGCCTGATGACAGATGGCGAGATAGCAGCTGCCCGATGATGCTAAATGCCTGACGGCTGATGGCGAGATAGCAAATGCCCAATGATTGCCAGATGCCTGATGGCTGATGGCGAGATAACATATGCCCAATGATTGCGTGATGGCGAGATAGTAAATGCCCTATGATTATCAGATGCCCGATGGCTGATGGCGAGATAACATATGCCTAATGATTGCCAGATGCCTGATGGCTAATGGCGAGATAGCAGCTGCCCAATGATTGCCATATACCAGATGCTCTTCTCTCACGACATATGCCCAATTACGGGGATGTACACGTGTCGGTTTCCAAATTACAGGATAACTTTCCGAATTACAGGGATGTACACGTGTCGGTTTCCGGATTACGGGATAACTTTCCGAATTACGCGGATGAACACATGTCGGTTTTCGGATTACGGGATAACTTTCCGAATTACGGGGATGTACACCTGTCGGTTTCTGAATTACGGGATAACTTTCCGAATTACGGGGATGTACAGTGTCGGTTTCCGGATTTCGGGATAACTTTCCGAATTACATGGATGTACACGTATCGGTTTCCAGATTACGGGATAGTTTTTCTAATTTACGGGATGTCCGGATTACGGATTTTCGCGCGTGAGGAAGCGAGGGAGCGCCAGAGAGGAGTATAAGAGTAGAAAAAAGAGAACACTAAATATTGTTGGCAGTTCAGGACATAATCAAATTGAATGAGTACGTATGCACATTTATTCAAGCACCTTGGAAGACAAATAGTGATGGATAAAACAAAATAAGTGGCTAAAAAGAAGTAGGGCAGAAGAAGACAGAATAGGAATATGACAGAATGAGAGATATGCAAAATTAATAAGGTAAAGAGTAAAAGAAAAACATATTAGTTTGAGAAAGAAAATAACAGAATAAGGGAAAGGACAAAAAAGTAGTAGAGAAGGTGTTTGAACTTGATAGAGGAGATTTGCTGAAGGTAGCGACGAAGCTTACCAGAATCGCCCCGACCAAGGACGAGGTAACAAAAATCTTGTCCTTTGTCGGAGATTCGGCGACCCTCGCCGACGCCGAGAGCTTCCTCCACCGGTTACTAAAGTCGATCCCTTCGGCTTTCAGCCGACTCGAGACAACGCAATTCCGGTCACCAATTTTTCTAGCAAGCTTAGGCCGACCACCACACGGAGACGCTGGAAGAGGCCGGAGGCGATGCTGGAGGTGTTGGAGACCATCGGAGCGAGGGTAAAGACGACCGGAGGCCAGAAACAAGGCCGTCGGAGGTCGACCAGAGGCCGCAATGAGGGGGAAGCGTGTGGCCGGAGTGTGCAGAGACAAAAGAGAGGAGAGAGAAGGAGTGGCATAAGTTTGAAAATTAGATGAATAGGTGAGGGTATTTTAGTCTTTTCATGTCAATTATAATAACTCATTTACCCTTAAGGGTATTTTAGTCATTTCACATGTCAAAAATGTTAAAAACTAACGGAATTGGATGGAATGACTAACAGTGATAAAACTGAAATTCTTGGGTACTCACCCTGCTACGAAAAATTTTAGATGTAGTCATGAGATAATGTGACATATTCAGGGGTATTCATATGGAATTATCCCTTTTATTTTTTTGCCTGCATATTCTATACGCATATTCAACTTATGATTTGTCTGTTGAATTTTCATTGGAACAAGCACTAACTTGTCTGCTTGTTGGATATACATTAATATATTGTCGAACCAAACTGAAATATTATGGGTAATTACAAATCAGTACACCCGTCGAAACCTCATTATAAGATTGATACCTCAAGTTTGAAATTCTTTTTCTCGGTCCCCCAAGTTTAAAACGTTAACATTTCAGTTCAAATTCTATTAAGTCTTACGAAAGTGTATGTAAAAAGTTCAAAATACCCCTGCTATATAATTTGCAATCTGAAATAGTTATTGATATAATTATGAAATTATCATTTTACCCTTAATTGAACAATAAACTTAAATAATACGTTAAGGGTAAGATGGTCTTTGCATGTAAACAAATAAAAGAATTAATTTATTTAAATAACTTATGAAATACCAATTATACGCCTCTTTTAACCCTACACACACTCTTCTCTAACTCATATTTAATGAATCAGATTTTCTCATCTTTGCCTCCATCTCCATCTCCATCTCCATCTCAACACAGAGTTCTCCCCTCCAACTTTATCTAATCTCACCGCCTCTAGTCTTCGCCGCCGCTGGTCGCCGTCCCCGTCACCGCTGGTCGCCGCCGCCACTAGTCCTCGCCGCTGCTCCTACCTGCTCTGGATCTGGGAATTTTGGTCGTCGCCGCTGGTCCTCTCCATTGTCATCAACAAGAGCCTCCGGCTACGGATCTAGGCGCTGGCTCGCCGTCTCCGTGGCGCTCCCGGCGCATGTCCTCATCCTCGCCGTCTCAAGCTTAGGGTCTTTGTCGGCGCGGGGAGACAAAGGGTTCTGGCTCATCGACGCCTCCGGCCGCGACGAATTCCACTGATGACCCAGATCTGGGTTTCAATCATTGGGCTCTGCTCCGGCGACTGCAGAGAGCCACGACGGCCATCTCGCCGCCACCTGCTGTCACGGCTATCAGTCTATGTCCGCTTCTTCTTTGGCGAGGTTGGAGCAGCGAGCCCATACGCCGCCTTCTCTTTCTATGGGCTCTTTCCAATCCTCCCTCTTGCTTATGTTTATTGTTTTTTTATTATTTTTTATTATCCGTTAAGATACAATTTTAGGGGTACTGATAATGTATTGATTCTGATTATGCATTGCTATCATTGGAATCCAAATGAGAATTTGTGAGAAATTTGGATATTTGTTCTGAAGATTGTGATTCTGAGCAGATGGATGAGAGAGTAGTGTTCTTGTGGAGAAGTGAGGGTTTTTAGATGATGTTTTTAATTATAAAATTTATTTGTTTAAAAAGACACATATATCTTTGAATCATAAAGTAAACTTAATGTTTCATGAGGATAAAATGGTAAATTCACAGTTATAAAATAATTATACCATCTAGATTATACTCTGGGGTATTTTGGGTATTAAAAAAAATGAGCAGTATTATTGTTAGATTTAATAGAGTTTGGACTGAAGTGTTAATGTTTTAAATTTAGGGGACCGAAAAACATAATTTCAAACTTGAGGTACCAATCCTGAAATGAAGTTTCGACATGTATACTAATCTGTAATTACCCCGAAATATTAATATAGCTACTCTCCAAAGTCTACATTGGCATGGGAAGTGAAGCATTTGCATGGAAACGCGCTCTAGAATATATATAGCTAGTGCAACACTGTACTGGAACACGCTGTAACCAAACTTAAATATGAACATAGCTACTAGCACTTGCATTGAAACTGCATTGGCACATGTTCTAACCAAACTCATATTAGATTAGCTGCCACCATTTCAACTGGAACAGTGTTCAACCACGCTCTAACCAAATTTAATTATTCAGACAGCTACAATCGCTACTATTTTGCATTGGAACATGCTTTAACTAAATTGAAAATTTGAAAAATCAAAATAAAAGAGTTTTTACGTGTATCATATACAGGGCTGTGAACTGCTGCGAACCAACCACTTCTATGCAAACCTCTCAATGCGCGACATGTGGCACTTCGTGCTGACAGTCATGCTGACGTGCCTGAATTAAAAAAATTCTTCCAAACTTTCGTTAAACTAATTTCCCGAGAGGATTCACTAATTTTCTATAGAAAAATACCCGTCATCCCTGTTACATGATCTCGTGTCTCGACTACTTGCCTAAATTGCAGATCGTAGTTTAAATAAAAAACAGGAAATAATCACGACACCATAGATGATTACCCAGTTCGGTGACTCCGCACCTACGTCTGGGGGCACTTTGCCAGTGGAAAGGTTTTCACTATATGGTAGTCAATAGTACAACTTCAAGCACCAACTAGCTATCACACAAGCTATTGTCCTAAGCTACTATAGATCTCACCGTGAACAACCTCGACCAAGGTCCTCTCCCCCTGTCTTTGAGATCCTCTCCATTCCACCCTTCGAGCAAACGCCTATGCTCGGTGTCGTAGTCTTCTTTGACGGATTTGTGAATCTTCAATCACGAACACAAGAACCCTAACCGATCAATCACTCAATCTTCGCGACTTGATGTTTGATCGGAGCAAAGCCGTTCTAGTAAACTTAATCAGTCTCTCAACACGCCAATGGTGCACGGTTAAGAGCTCTGAGAAATTTAGCTAATTTAGAACAAGAACGTACGACTGCTAATGGGGAAGCTTCAAGCTTTTTATAGCAGCCCCAAATTCCTAATCTTTCCCGGATTAGGAATAGGAAGTCTCTGACTTCCTAAATAAATCAGGCAAGTATAGTTGCCGCCTTTGCTGACGTGTTAGTGACAACTGGAAGTCGTCTGGCTTTGTCGACGTCATTCTCTTGCGCTCCAAGTCTTTGTGACGTCATTCTTCTTTCGCTCCAAGCGGCGTCTAAATAGGAAAGCTTCAGGCCTTTTCTAATCTGGAACGTAATACGTCGCTCCACATGTCGTGTAACATGTTGCACTGACTTCTTACTTTTGCGCTAAAAAATTATGCCAACTCTAAACGTAGCAACAGAGTGTAATGTGCACCAGTGGAGTGTAATGTCACTCTCAATGCTGTACATTACACTTTCAATGTTGGACATTACATTCTCAATGCTGAACATTACACTCCACTGTTGACATCACTTTGCAACGGTTGACATTATAATCTCAATGACATGTATAGTCTCTACTTGAGAGTGTATAGTCTACACTTATGAGTGTGTTGTCTGCACTTGCGAGTGTATAGTCTGCACTTGCGAGTGTATAGTCTGCATTTGCGAGTGAGTAGTCTGCACTTGCGAGTGTATAGTCTGCACTTGTGATTGTATAGTCTGAACTATGTTGACATTACACTCGCACAGTTGACATCACGGCGAAGCTGAAAGAGCTAGTTCGAGCCGCAATTGGGATATGAGTTTGAGGTCAACTTCGGAAAATCCTCCTTGTTCGACATCGGACAACAATCCAGTGTACGTCGATCTTGTGCAGTAATTCTGTAGACTCATCTAGAGATGTAAAGGTTCGAGAGGACGAGAAAAAGAACATGAATAAAGTAACTGAAGTTGAGAAGGGAGTCGCTAAGGAAACCATGACGACATACAACCTGTTGGTGATGGAGTCGCAAAAGTCGTTGTATGAAACCACGTGCACCATCACTAGTGATGACACTGTTTTAGGAACACTGTTAAGGATGTTGTCCATCAAGCAGAGCACCGGGATGTACGACGCGAATTTTACCCATGTCGGAAAAAATTACTGTCGTACGTTACCCTAACATAATATGCATCCATCTAGCTACGCATCGATGAAGTATGGAATGTAGACAATTGAACTGCTACACGTGAAATAAGATGAATGTCTGTACGGATACATTTTGTAGTACAAAGACATCTCGCAACTCCAGACATGTGGTATTTGTGGAGAAGCACGATACACAAAAGTTGGAAAAAAAAATGTTTTGAAGAAGACGTGGTGAGAATCAAGAGTTGTAGGGCATATTTAAGTGAGAACCAAGATTTGTGTGAGAACTCGTTAGAATCACCCAAATGTAACGAGGGGTGTGCATTTTTCTACACACTAGAGGGGAAAATGTTACCCGTCGAGGGGAGAAGTGTTACGAGAGATTGAAAGAAAAAAACAGTTTATTTATTTATTTTTTTTGATCTTTCATAATAATGTTATGAAAATAAATGACATAATAATGGAAATACGGTTATGGAAAAACATGACATATTACTAGAAACACATGATTTAATAATGGAAATACATGATATAATAATGAAAACACAGTTCTCACAATACCTCCGGATTCGCACGAGATCATGACCCTGTGTATGTAAGTATATTAAATACTTTTATTCTTTCTCCATGTCAATTTTAAAATGCACAAGTCATCGCAACAAACTTATTTTAAGTATAACGTCAATAACGATGTTAAAATTTTTTTATACAATGTTTGTGAACGTGTAAATCCACATCAAAACACTACATCATTTTACCTTAGTAACAACATATTCAATTTGGACACACCGTTACTATTTTGTAAGGACGGCAAACCAACATGAATAAAAGACATTACTAAAGAATGCAGTCTTTAATTGTTGGTGATAACGTACCTCCCTAAGTATGTCGTCACTAATAAAGATTAAAAAATGGAGAGACCATTCTCCCATTCTTTCTTCCTCCATAACAAATTTTCTCTCTTCCGTTTTGTGCTAGGGAGTTTGTTGGATTCAGATCTGGGTGTGGTCGGACGGGAGCTGCTTGGGAATGGGGTATTGGCGCCAGAGGGGACACATCTAGGTGGTTGGTTTGTTCTTGGCATCGGAGTGGAGGTTGCGGGTGTTTGGGCCTTGCTGGTGCTCCGGCTGTGACGTCGGCGACACTGGTTCACCGACAGGCTGGGCTGTGGCCTGGGAACGGTTGGGCTTCCTTGGGTTAGTCCTAACCGGTTTAGATCTTCTTTCATAATCTGGTTCAATGCGGTTTGGCCTTGTTTTTTTTCGGTTTGTTTTGTGGCAATGTCAACAGATCTGAGAGGTTTTTGATATGAGGTTTGGAACCCATATCTGTTTCCCTCTCCAGATCTGACTCGTTTGCCCGTCGATTCGCGGTAGACGACTTTGATAGTTTTTTCGCCGAGCTCATTCGGATTTTTCCTCAGGTATACCAAGACCAGTATCGAGCTGTGAGGTTTTCATGAACTGGGACACGCCGAGAAACCCAATTTCTGGGTGATTATCGGATATCCCCTATGGGAGATTGATACGTGAGCATCTTCACGGGTTTTAAACACCTTTTATCACACCTTAAGCCTTGTTTCACCCCTTTTGATAATGAATTATGCACTTATTTAGTTCACTTGGCCTCACGGGTATTTTAAGTGTTAGTGTACAGATTTCAGGATTTTTTAAGCAAATTTCGTGAAATTTTAAACCACTTCGTGGTCATCCACCACGGCCTCCGCGGTCAACACCTCGGCCATCACAACTTCAGAATATGCGAAGACGTGGAGCGAGAAGTGCCCGGAATTTGCGAAGCATGATTGACCACGGCCCCCGTGGTCGTGGCGAAAATCACATTATAAATAAACCCAACTCATTTATGAAAAGGGGCAATTAATTTTCAGATCATTTGGAGGGTAGAGCACAAATTTTAGAGAGAAAGAAGAGCTTGGAAGAAGAGATTCAACAAGAAGAAGGCGAAATCAAGGCGGAAAAGCAAGAGGAAGATCAACAAATCCATGATCTAAGTATTGAACTCCAAAATGGGTTTTGAATTTCCCTTTTCTTATCACTTTGATGTTCATATTGTGTAATCTTAAATTATTTGAATTGATGAATTGTTCTAAGTTTTCGTGGATTAATGAAGTGTTTGAATATTCGTGTTTTCTTATTTTCAACTTATCAAATTCTTGAAATACCGATTTGCTATAGTGTTGTGATTTAGGGCTTGAATTTGTATAATGGGTTAGAGATGTTTTTATTGTAGATTATGCACATAGCTCCGAGTAGGGTGTCTTTAATATTTTGTACTTAATGCTACATCTTCTTTATGTTGGGGTTCTCTAGTGGGTCTAGCGCAGTGGAATTGGAAAGAGTGACCCAAACTCCTCATGGATCTTTATGCTTAGACTAGATGAATCATGAACAAAGAGAAAAATGAGAAATTTTACCTTTAGAAATCTCTAGCAAGCTTGTCCTCCTCGAATCCCAAGCAAGCAAACGAGCTCGCTCTCTACGTGTGCACACACAACCAGGCTCGAACCTTGCGCAGCTAAGACCTCCACAAGAATCACTAGCTTCCTAGGTGGCCTCTCTTTCTCTCTTGTTCTTCTATTCTCAATGAGAGAGCTAGAAGAAACCTTTTAGGTGAATAGCAAATGTGCTCTATTGAGCTTATGGAGGCTCTCACCCCAAGACTCTATTTATAGGCTTGGGTGAGGGCCTCTAGGGCTTAGCCCGTCCCCGTATGGTGTCGATTGACACTCCTTTGAGAACAGACGTCTCGATCGACACCCCCACGTGTCAGCTGTTCGATCGGCACCACCAAGGTGTCGATCGACGCCGATCGGCACCACCAAGGTATCGATCGACACCCTATGTGGCGTGCGTCGATCGACACCACAAAGGTGTCGATCACCACCCACAGGGCCCACAATTCTATTCCACCCATTTCGGACCGCTTTACTCCTATCGAGAAGCTTTGGTTCTTGCCACTGCGTGTGACCCTGTAGGCCCGTGACCCATTGGCAGATTGGCGTGAAACTCCATTTTACCCGATCCATCACAAGTGGTCTCTACTAAGACGTTGTGATTACTCAATGTCCACGAGGTATCGATTCTATATCTCCTTCTTGTCATCTGTATCACTAACCCTTTGTTTTCTTTAAGGCGTATAAGATCGAGTGAGGCATAAGAATTGTCATCCTCATGCATTCAATCTAGTTCCTTAAATTCCGAGATGAGTGATACGTAATTGGTGCGGCCGCACACTTTCTCAGTCATGCTCATCAAGGGGCCCTAAACCATACCCTTCACCACGTCTCACCGTGGGGAAACAAATCCCTTCGGACGCAATGTGCGCTCCAACTATAGTCCGTATAATAGTCAACGATGTCCGTTATGGCTGCCCAGTTACTGGCAGCATTAGGACATGTCAAACTAATGAAGTGACGTGCATGTGAGCCACTCGCTCCAAGGTATTAAGGCAGTGATCACACGACGACGGAGTATGCGTTGGTGACTTATTCTATGCGTCATACTCCGCGGGTCATCCGATATCGTCTCCCAGACGATATCCGTGATATGACTATGCATCTCGATCAGCAGAACATGATCCTAAGTCATCCTCACGCTAGTCACTTATGTATAAGTATTCAACTAAGGATCCATCAGGCATAACTTCATGATATCTAAAGGTTCCGGTGTCCTTGTGTAAACACTAACGACTTTAGATGAAGTTATCGCTTGATACATTATTACAACACAATAATAATGTAAATGACTCTTTTATTGCTTAACAGAAGATAAAAGATTACATGGTAAAGACTTGGACTATAACACTGGATCCTACCCTTTATTGCTTTATTTGTGATCAAGTTTATAGGTTTTAGTTGGGAAACAAAACTTAAAGATTAGAGCTTGGGTTTAAATTCTTCTTAGGGATAGAGAGAGTTAACACAAGAATAATGGCCATAGGTTCCCAAAACACAAAGTTAGTAGAATTCATAAAACTCAAGGCTTGTTAGTTCGGTTAAATCATGACTAGGGATAACTTAGTTACCTTTACTAGTGTTAGACCTTTTATTACACGGGAAGGAGTCGTAGGTGAAATAGAAATTCTCCTTGTCGTCCTAAGTTTTGGAACACCACTATGCATTATTCACCATTCCATATGTCTCGAAACCATCATATGAAGTAATTGCCTGGAATCACCGCCTTTCCCTGATTTGTTTCTCTTTCTTATTTATTCTTTTTACTTTTTCTATCAAACAATTATCATTTTATCGATTCGCTGAGATTAGTCACGCAAACTTAACTTGAGTGATCAAAACCCTCGTTGTCCCTTAGGTACGACAATTTCAGGTCGTAATCTTTACGTCCCAATATTACTTGCGACCGGTACACTGCCTGGTGTGCAAAAGGGCGCGACACATTTTGTCGTCAACTTTTCGCCTGTCAGAGATGTTTGAGGAGCAGTACTCACGTGGGGAAAGAAATCCCTTCGGACGCAATGTGTGCTCCAACTATAGTCCGTCTAATAGTCAAAGATGTCCGTTATGGCTGCCCTGTTACAGGCAGCGTTAGGACATGTCAAACTAATGGAGTGATGTGCATGTGAGCCACTCGCTCCAAGGTATTAAGGGATCACACGTCGACGGAGTATACGTTGGTGACTTATTCTATGCGTCATACTTCACCGCGGGTCATCCGATATCGTCTCCCAGACGATATCCGTGATATGACTATGCATCTCGATCAGCAGAACATGATCCTAAGTCATCCTCACGCTAGTCACTTATGTATAAGTATTCGACTAGGGATCCATCAGGCATAACTTCATGATATCTAAAGGTTCCGGTGTCCTTGTGTAAACACTAACGACTTTAGATGAAGTTATCGCTTGATACATTATTACAACACAATAATAATTTAAATGACTCTTTTATTGCTTAACAGAAGATAAAAGATTACATGGTAAAGACTTGGACTATAACACTGGATCCTACACTTTATTGCTTGATTTGTCATCGAGTTTATAGGTTTTAGTTGGGAAACAAAACTTAAAGATTAGAGCTTGGGTTTAAATTCTTCCTAGGGATAGGAGAGTTAACACAAGAACAATGGTCATATGTTCCAAAAACACAAAGTTAGTAGAATTCATAAAACTTAAGGCTTGTTGGTTCGGTTAAATCATGACTAGGGATAGCTTAGTTACCTTTACTAGTGTTAGACCTTTTATTACACGGGAGGGAGTCGAGGTGAAATAGAAATTACACGGAAGATTTTAGGTTATTAAATTATGAGTTTAGTTTACTATGTATATATCAACACTAATGATTAATAATCTTTTCTTAACTTCACATTATGGAACTAATAAGAACTCACGTTGACATATAACATGA
This sequence comes from Geranium rotundifolium, assembly GCA_963920655.1. NCBI lineage: Eukaryota > Viridiplantae > Streptophyta > Magnoliopsida > Geraniales > Geraniaceae > Geranium > Geranium rotundifolium. Next base: position 21,692,674 of record OY987321.1, read on the forward strand.
AGTTAGATTCTTCCGACTTGTTTTCCTTGAAAGCATGTGATGAAACAGAACAGGACCACCTGAACTGCACCCATCTGCCCACCAAATACTAAACCACCTACCCATACCCTACACGCCCACTTTATAATCCACCATTCCAATTCAACCCCCAATATACATATTTATATTTAAGCAACCCCTTTTCCATATGTATCTTTCCTCTCTCATTAAGACTCTTCCTCACCTTTTATTTCCTCTGCATCTTCGTAGAGAGGTGACACTATACTAAGAGCATAATGAGGAAACCTAATTGCTGCGAGAGATTATCTGGGACAAACAAAGGAGCTTGGTCTAAACAAGAAGACCACAAACTCATCGATTACATCTCCACTCATGGCCAAGGCTGTTGGCGTTCCCTTCCTTCAGCTGCCGGTATATGCATGCATACATACATACATACATACATACATACAGTACTGTCTCATATATTAGTTAATTAACTTGTATAATAATGTATTTGTGATTGTTCAATTAATAGGGTTGCAACGATGTGGCCAGAGTTGTCGGCCAGACATCAAACGTGGTCATTTTGATCAAGATGAGGAGGACCTTATCCTTAAACTCCACGCACTACTTGGCAACCGGTACGTATACAATGTTATATATAAATAAATTCTTGTTAACTTGTATATATATCTAATGTATTGGCTTGGGTGTGATTAATTTATAAGGTGGTCGCTGATTGCCGGAAGACTGCCCGGACGGACGGACAACGAGGTGAAGAACTATTGGAACTCTCAAATCCGCAGGAAGCTCTTGAAAGAGGGAATCGACCCCAATAACCATCGCATGCACCATATTCGATCCAACTATGATCGTGGTCGTCATATTCGAGTTGAAGCTGTTGTTCGAGGAGGAGACAATAATATCGAGGACGGGGCAGTAATGTCGGATGAGAAGTCTACTGATTCCTCCTCGAACTCGATCGGACTTGAATCTGGACCTCACAATTTCAGCACCTGATGATGATAGCAATATTGCAGCTTCAGTGGTTGCAGTTAACGACAAGAAACGTGGTGCAGATCATCAAGAGCCAACAACTTTCCTTTTTGCATGATCTAAATATATGTACGGCCTTAATTAAGGCAAGTCTCTTGTGTGTGAAATATTTGAATATCATAGGTTAGAAAAAACAAATGATGATCGTGCCGTTACGGGGGTTTCACTTACTTGAAATCAACTTTTTCTAATTGGATTAGATTGAGGTGGTGATCGTGTTCTGGTTGCCTCCAAGACTAACATGATAGTTTTCTTAATGCGCACGTACCTACACATCAGAGTTTGAAACTTGCACGATTCGATACTCAGGAACAGCATTTCAAACTCAAAACAATCATCTCATACAATATATATTAATAGATTCCACAAATTATTTAAATAAGCTATGTACAAATTTAAAATCACTACTGGAAATTGACTTATTCCCGACGAGATATTGAAATATCTCGTCGGGTTGGTTAAACCTTTTCCAACGAGATATTCATAATCTCGCCGGGTTGGTTGAACCTAACCGGCGATATATGCAATATCTCGCCGGGTTGGTTGAACCAGTCAACGGTCGGATGTTGACCACAACGACCGTAACCTTTTCCGGCGAGATGTTTCCAAATATCTTGCCGGGATATTTCCGGCGAGATATTGCACAATATCTCGCTAGGAAAGGTTATAAGTTATTTTGGTAAGTTGACCACAACGCCCAGATGAACCAAAAAAAGACTATAATAAGTTATTTTGGTAATATTCCGACTATTGACTTGTAGAATTGTATGAGTCAATTCAAACCAGTGAATTCAAAATTGTCCACTGATACAGGTATGAAACTTAAATGGTTAAGTTTCTTACAGCAATTAAGACAGTAGGAGTTTCATTGAAACCAAAACTTCTTGTTTACAGGAAATAAACGTAGAAGATGAAAAGAACCGCGCCTTTACGAAGGAAATAACATAACAAATATCAATGAAATTCTTGCCTAATTACTAAAATCAAGAACAGAAGAGAAAAAAAAAACTTTAACTATTGTGTAATCATTCGTTTCTTTACAAAACTATACTTTTCAAACGGACAAACATGTATGCTTTCAGTTTACTAACACTCACCAGTCACACGACACCACCACCACCTCCAATGTCATACACATCTAATTGTCTCTGTATATATGTATCACTACAAACTGTAATGTTCACATGTGAGTTCAAAGTCTCACTTTAGAAGATTACAAGCACTACCGAAAATTAGGCTTTTCCCGGCGAGATACCAATCCGGCGAAACTTATATCTCGTCGAGTTTGTTTCACCAACCCGGCGAGATATTGGACATCTCGCCTGTTTGGTAAAACTATAGCCGGCGAGACGTTCAATATCTCGCCGATTTGGTGAAACAAAACCGGCGAGATATTGCCAATATCGCCGGGTGGCTTCACCAGTCAAGGAGCGGATTATGACCACAACAGTCATATCCTTTCCCGGCGAGGTATTGCTCACCATCTCGCCGGAAAAGGTAAAACCCTACCCGACAAGATATTAAATATCTCGCCGGGTTTGTTTCTCCAAACCAGCGAGATATTCAAAATCTCGTCGGGCTCATTACAGACGTCAACATTCGGATTTTGACGCAACAGTCATATCCTTTCCGGCGATATATTGCACAATATCCTGACGGGAAAGGTAATGACCGTTGATGGTCAACATCCGACCCGGCGAAATATTGGCAAAATATCGCCGGGAAAGTGTTTGTTGACCATGAACGGTAGAATGTTGAACATCAATGATCATAACCTTTCCTGGCTGGATATTGTGCAATATATCGCCGAGAAAAGGTTCTGAAATTTCTATAAAAGGTTTATGAATGAGTTCATTTGTAAAAATTTGGTTTGTGAATGATAATTTGGACCTATTCATAGAGGTGAAGATTTAGAGTGCATACAAAGTCGAAGATTACTAGTCCGGTTGTCGAGTTCCATTCGTCGTCTCTAATCTTGTCGTCCCCGTTGGTCGATCTCCAGATTTGCAAGTTAGTTTGTGTTTTCGATATGCTATGAAATTTTAATTTTGGTTAACTAGGCTATGACATTTGTATGAATTTTTGTGAGTTAGGTTATGAATTAGTGAAATTTTGGTGAACTAGACTATGAATTAGTGAAATTTTGCTTAACTAGACTATGAATTAGTGAAATTTTGGTGAACTAGGGTATGAATTAGTGAAACTTTAGTGAACTAGACTATGAATTAGTGAAATTTTAAATTTTTTGTGATATTAAGATTTAGCTATGACATTGTTATGAAGAAAATCCGTGACTTAGGTTATGAATTAGTGAAATTTTGGTGAATTAGGCTATATAATTAGTGAAATTTTGGTGAACTAGACTATGAATTGGTAGATTTTTGGTGAATGAGCAAGGCTCTGAATTAGTACATTGATGTGGGATTTCGATTTGTGGATATTCAACTTTAATTACATGTAGTAATACATACACATATAATAACTAGGGAAAATGACACTTTTGTGCACCTAAATATACACTTTTGACACTTTCATACCCTAACTTTTTTTCTCTTTTTTCCATACCTGAATTTCATTTTGGGACAACTGACCATATATTTACCAAAAATGGCCTTGAATTTTGGTTCAATTCATGGGTATTTGGTTCAATTAATTGGTATTTTGGGAAAATGGTCCAGAAGTACCCTGAATTTTGGTTCAATTCATGGGTATTTTGGGTATTTTAGAATTATTGTCCTAAAATGAAATTCAGATATGGGAAAAAGAGAAAAAAAAAGTTAGGGTATGAAAGTGTCAAAAGTGTATATTTAGGTGCATAAAAGTGTCTTTTTCCCAATAACTATCACGTATTGTATTGTATTGTATGTAGATCTGTCAATTATGGACCACCATAGGTGGATGAGTATAGTAAATAGAAGGTTGCAAGCGTATATGGACGGTGTCAAAAATTTCATAAAGTTTATTCAAATTTCCACCCTAGATCATATGCCGAAGCGAAGAAGATGTTGAAGAAGATAGGGATGGATTGTATCAAGTACGCTGCTTGCGAGTTCGGGTGCATCTTGTACTATAAACAGTACGAATCTGCCACTTTCTGCCCTATTTGTCGGACATCTAGATGGGTAGACGGGAAACAGAAAAAGAAACGAAACCAAGGAAAATTGTCTGGTACTTCCCTATTATTCCGTGGCTCAAGCGTTTGTACATGTCAGCCAAGACTGCCGACTAAATTCGTTGGCACGGGCAAAGGGTTAGAGATAGAAACAACGTTGCCCATCCAGCTGACGAAGTATCTTGGAAAGAGTTTGATGAGTTGTACCAAACATTTGCAACAAACTTTAGGAACGTGCGTCTTGCTCTAACGAGCGACGGTTTTAACCCGTTCGGGCCCGCTTTTACGCCCACAATATTTGGCCAATGGTGATGATTCCCCTCAACTTCCCCTCATCCATGTGTATGAGGAAAGAATAAAGTATTCTATCTATACTGGTTTCTGGGCCAAAATCACTGGGTAAGTGTTTGAACATGTTTATGCAGCCATTAATAGACGACCTGAAAGTATTGTGGGGCACGGGTGTCCCAACGTATGACCGGAAAAGTTGCGAGCAATTTCGGATGCGTGCAGCCGTGATGTACACAATCAGCGACTATCCAGGGTTGGAAATGTTAGGCGGAATTCAGGTAAAGGGTTACAAGCCATGCCCCATTTTCCTTAACGACCTCGACGCTACATATAGTCGCCGTAGAATGTCATATCTCGAACACCGTAGATGGTTACACGCCTCTCATTCATACCGATTCAAGACTCGTGAGTTTAACGAGGCAATGAAAGAACGACAACCCCTATATGCACCTTCATCAGAGGAAGTCCTCAGACAGACAAGACTTCATGAATTTCTAGTGTAGAGTTTGCATCTGTTGTGTGCAACGAAATAAGGTAGGGTTCCGTGTTGCTGGACGCATGAAACTATTTTCTGGAAGCTCCCGTATTGGAAGTCAATTCGGGTTAGGCATGCTCTTGATGTCATGCATATCGAGAAAAATGTATGCGATAATGTCATGGGTACCGTACTTGGCCTTAAGTCAAAGACCAAGGATGATGCAAATGCCCATGCAACTCTCTTATTTATGGGCATCAGTCGACCTTCCTCGGATTTCACTGTGTTGCCTCAGCTGCTGGGCGAAGTTTTTGAAAGAATTGCTGCTATTAAATATCCGACCGGGTATGCCAGTCAGCTGAAAAGTAAAGTGAATGTGCAGGACAAACAATTTTACAGATTGAAGACACACGACTGTCATGTGTTGCTCCAGCGAATTCTCCCGATAATCATCCGACCATATGTTGGGTCGCAGACTTATCTCGATGGTTTTAGAGGTTATGTGTCAGGGAACTGAAGGTGCAAGAAACCCATAAGCTCCTATGTGATATCAACTTGATTCTGTGCAATTTGGAGAGTATATTCCCAGTTGCATTCTTCACAATCATGATTCACCTTTCTCATCATCCGCCTGAACAACTTTTGATGATTGGTCCAGTTCATTACAGTTGGATGTTTCCAGTTGAAAGGTAAACTGACTAGATAATATTCATATTTTGTACTTGTAAGTTATATCATTCATAGTATTTCTCTTCTCAACTAATTTATAATTTTGGTGCATGCAACTTGGCGAGTTCTAAAAGAGTATATGGAACCATCGGTACCCGGAGGGTTGCATAGCTGAATCGTATTTGATGCACGAACGCGTGAATTTTATCAACTTTTACCTTGAGGACGACTCGTCTACTCCAAGTGTAAAACTGAATGAGGTTTGGCAATGGAACGTTTCAGTTTTCTCCTCAGTTGTCATTCCTAGTGGCTTCGTCGGTCACGCGATTGTCACAGTTGAGGACCAAAATTGGGCCCATTGGACGCTTATGCTAAATTGCGAGGAAGCACATCGTTACATTGATAGCCACCACAATCAATTCAACATGAAGTGCCCAAATGGTTCCGAGAAGTTGCGCTATGAATCATTCTTCTTATCGTTCTCCAAAAAAGTAAGTGCATTTTTAAATCAATTCGCTAGAGAATTTTGTAATCATTGCAATTTATAGACTAATATATGACGTGAATTTTGTTCAATTCTGCAGATGAAAGCGATGAGAAACATTGAATTGTATATTCTCTCGCGAGGCCCGATTCATACTCATACTTACTCAAAATGCACCGTTAATGGAGTTAAATATGTTTGTCACTGACAAGATCAGTCGCGTAGGACACAAAATTGCGGTGTCATGTTCGAAGAAAATTCAAAAAAGTATTATTGAATCATGTTACAAGTTGTTGAATTTGTATACACACAAGGGATGCAAGTTACAGTTTTCAAGTGTAGGTGGTTCAACGAGGCAACTATTCGAAAAGAGTGTGAGATGGAATCCGTTGATACATCCACAAATGTGTATAAGAAAACCCGTGGTGTTTGGCTCAAATGGTGTTTGGCTCAAATGTTGAAACAAGTCTTCTACCCTCATTTCGTCTTGGTATCATTACACTAACAGTCGATAATTTAATTAAATATATATATATATATATATATATATAATTAAAATGTAATTATAAATATATTTATAAATATAAATTTTTTATGGGCGAGACTTAGACCAATATCTCGCCGGCTAGGAGGTCACGTGCATTTAAATGTGCCACCTAGCCGGCTATTCTTAGACCAATATCTCGCCGGCTAGGTTTGGCTAGGTTTTACAACCTAGCTGGCAAGATTTTGTCCATATCTCGCCGGCTAGGTGGCACATGTTGCATTTAAATGCCCGTGACCACCTAGCCGGCGAGATATTGGTCTAAATCTCGCAAGTAAAGGGTTATATACCCAACACTTACAGATATTTCTGTAGTTACGACGGTTTTAGTGATTGACTTATTTTTAAGGAACTAGAGAAAATGTCATGAAGAATGTCGAAACATCATATGCGACATCTTGTGTGACATTGTTGACGACATATCAGCAAACATCTTGATCGACGGAAATCAGGAAAGTCCAGATTCTGCACGAAGTACGAAGACGTTTAGGAAATTCCAGAACGACTCCGATTCTGGAAAGAAGAAAGACGGTGATTAAGAGGAAACCCATTAGGGTTAGTACTCATCCTCGATTGCAATAAAAGCTTAGGCTACCCCCTTAGCAATTGTGTGGTTCTTTATTTGTTTCCTAGCAATAATTTGCAAAACTCTTTGACATGAAGGTTTGCGGGCTGAGAGGTTGCAGATTGTGTTAAGGATATTGTGTATCACCATAACTTTTGAGAGTTAGGTGATTAAGGTTTGCTGATCGCGAGAGTGAAGACTGCACGCAACCACACGTTCAACGAAGACTTGAACCGACAGAGCAAGGCGATTGCTCGAAGAGTGGAATCAAGACGGAGTCTTGGATTCAGGGGGAGACCCTGAGATAGGTTGCACTGTAATAAGTAGCATAAAGTATAGATCTAGGGATGATCACATGTACTTGTTTGTTCTGACGAATTACTGATAAGTGAAACTTTTCCACTGGGCTGAGAGCCCCCAAACGTAGGTGACGTTGACCGAACTGGGTAAACAATCTGCTGTGCCATTGTTTATTTAGCTTTATATTTATTGTCCTGTGTTATCTACACAAGAAGTCATACACGGTGTTATAACATCATACATAACATTGTGTGTGGCATCTTGCACGACTAGCTGATCAAAATTTCAATTGGTATCAAAGGTTGTACCTACAGCTTTAGGTGAGTTCCTAAACAAATATTTTGATCAAGATAGACAATACCAGAGAAGGAGGATCTATCAATCGACCACCTGTTCTAGATGGAAGTAACTACGGCTATTGGAGGCTCGGATGTGTGCCTTCATGAAGTCACTTGACAACAAAACATGGAAGGCTGTGATCAATGGTTGGAATGCTCCACAACTCAGTGACAATGATGGTAACCCTATCGGTCCAAAACAAGAAAAAGACTGGACTGATGACGAAGACGAGGAATCACTGGGAAACTCTCGAGCTCTGAATGCTATCTTCAACGGTGTTGACAAGAATGTATTCAGACTAATCAACACATGCACGACTGCCAAATCCGCATGGGATATCCTAGCAGTTGCATATGAAGGAACAACCAAGGTTCGAGAACAAAAACGGCAATACTTGACAACCAACTTCGAAGCCCTTGTCATGAAAGAAGACGAATCAATTGCTGAATTCAATGTTCGTATTCGTGATCTAGCCAATGAATCCTATTCTCTGGGAGAACCAATGTCTGATGAAAAACTGGTTAGAAAAACCCTGCGTGCTCTTAGCCCTAGATTTAAGATGAAGATCACTGCAATTGAGGAAGTTCATGACCTCAAGATCTTAAAATTCGATGAGCTGATGGGGTCTCTGATGACCTATGAGTTATCTCTGCCCAATATCGACAAAAGGAATAAAGGAGTTGCCTTCAAAAGCTCAACACACAAGCAACCAGAACCTGAGGATTCTGACTACGAAGAAGACATCGATGCTACAATGGCCCTTCTCACAAAAAATTACAACAAACTCACGAGAAGATTCAGTCGAATGGGTGGACGGAATGTCACAACAAATGCCAGAAACAAAGCTCCACAAAAAGCTCGAACAGGAGGAAGTCTTGACAGACCAAACAGGAGTGGAGAAGAAAACAACAAGAACAAAGGACTTCAATGTCATGAATGTGAAGGATTTGGCCATCTTCGCAGAGAATGTCCAAATTTCCTCAAACAACAAAAACGAGGTTACAATGCCACCCTATCAGATGATGACAATGAAGATAGTAGTTCTGAAGAGGTAAGCAACTTTGTTGCATTCACTATTACTACTCCTGTATATAACATTGATAACTTTGCCAATATCAATGATGATCACCACCATCTAACTCCAAATGAGAACTGGACTAAAGAGCAACTAGTCGAGGCATACAAAAGCTTACATACCAGATGGATCAAGGAAACTCTGATCCTTGATCAACAAGAAGAACGGATCATCAGTCTTACCAACGACAAGTCTAGATTCATAGAGACGCTCGTGGAGATAAAACGTGAAATCACCAGACTTAATGGAGAAATTAGTCTTGTGACTAAATCGGTAAAGATGATGAATCCTAGCATAGAAAGCCTTGACAAAATCCTATCAGTAGGAAAGCAGTCCAAGGATACGACGGGACTAGGGTACACACACGATATCTCCTCGACAGTAGTTACGAAGTTTGTCCCACAACAAGCCATGGTTGACAGGAAACCACTGGATGCCCCAACACATCCTACAGGACGACCTACCACAAATGTCATGACATCGTCTATAACATGTTCTTGTCAAGCAACTATCAAAAGACATCCTCCACTCATACAACAATACTACAGAAAATCAGCTTATCAATATCAGTGGATATGTCATTACTGTGGTCAACGAGGTCACATCAGACCATTTTGCTTTCAACTCCATGGGAAGAAGCAAGCTCAGCTACCACAGAGACAAAGGAGACATCAAAGGCATCCCTCAACTTCTCAGAAAACATCCTGCCTTGAATGGAGACCTAAGAATCTAGTCTATCGAGCTAATGTTGCATATACATCCTTGAGTGCCTCAACAAACAAGGACTGGTATCTCGATAGTGGATATTCTCGACACATGACAGGTACTCCAGAGTTTCTTTCCAATCTCAAATTATATACAAACCGCTATGTTACTTTTGGAGATGGGATTCGAGCTCGAATCATTGGAAAAGGAGTACTCAAGCATCCAGGAGCTGCTTGCCTAACTGAAGCATTACTTGTAGAAGGACTTAAGGCAAACCTGATTAGCATCAGCCAGATCTGTGATCTGGGTTCAGAAGTGAAATTCACTAAAGAAGCCAGTATAGTGAAAGACTTCGATCAAGTCACTATTCTACAAGGAATCCGCTCAATGGATGACTGTTACATCAGGTCGCCCGAATCACATATCGAAGCGGCAAAGTGTCTTGTCTCCAAAGCAGAAGAAACCAAACTGTTGCACAGAAAGCTTGGACATCTAAATCTTAGAAGTATGCAGAAGGCAATCTCAGGACAGACCATTACTGGAATTCCAAACCTGAAAATCGTGGAAGGAAAGATCTGCGGAGGATGTCAGATTGGAAAGCAAACTAAGATGTCACACAAGAAGCTGCAGCATATCACCACCTCTCGAGTACTTGAGCTAATACATGTTGACCTCATGGGATCAATGCAAATTGAAAGTCTTGGAGGAAAACGCTATGTCTTTGTATGTGTAGATGATTACTCACGATACAGATGGGTTGACTTCCCTCGTGACAAATCAGATACCTTTTCGATCTTCAAGAATCTGTAAATCCAGGTCCAACGAGAAAAAAGGGAGACAATTGGAAAAATAATTCGCCTTCGTAGTGATTATGGTCGAGAGTTCGAAAATAGCAAATTTGCAGAATTGTGCAACTCAGAAGGGATAGCCCATGAGTTCTCAGCACAAATCACTCCCTAACAGAATGGCATTGTTGAGCGCAAAAACAGGACTTTACAGGAGATGGCTAGAGTTATGATGCTGGCAAAGGACATACCAACTCACTTTTGGGCAGAAGCACTTAACACTGCTTGCCATATCCACAATCGAGTCACTCTCCAACCAGATATGTCAGTAACTCATTATGAAATATGGAGGGGAAGAAAGCCCAATGTTAAGTACTTCCATATCTTTGGATCCACTTGTTATATTCTGGCTGATAGAGAGCCTCGTCGAAAGCTTGATCCAAAGAGTGATGAAGGCATCTTCCTTGGTTACTCAAGGAATAGTCGCGCGTTCCGGGTCTTCAACAAAAGAACCAAGACCATGATGGAATCAATCAATGTTGTTGTTGATAATGACTGTGAAGATGCCTCAGAAGACGCGACAGACGAAGACGGAGTCTATCCCAACAATGTTAGGAAGGATGCTATTACATATGTCAGAGAAGATGCTAGCAACAAATCAGAAAACAATAATGCTAGTCCAAACGTCGATAACGATGAGACAGTTCCTGAAACCAGCAACAAGAATCCCTCACGAAGAATCCAGGCTAATCATCCTATCTCTGGAGTAATTGGAGACCTAAATGAAGGCATACGGACTCGATCAAAAACTCCTGAAAACTACAACGAGGTGATAGGTAATATATGCTTCGTTTTAAAATTTGAACCCAAAAATATCAATGAAGCCATCAATGATGAGTATTGGGTAAATGCTATGCAGGAGGAACTGATTCAATTTGAGAAGACTCAGGTATGGGAACTGGTGCCCAAGCCAAGTGAAGGAAATATCATTGGCACAAAATGGATCTTCAAAACTAAGTCCGATGAGCTGGGAAACATCACTCACAATAAGGCAAGGTTAGTAGCACAAGGGTACACTCAAATTGAGGGAGTAGACTTCGATGAGACCTTTGCTCCTGTAGCAAGACTTGAAGCAATCCGTCTCCTACTAGGGATATCATGCCATTTACAGATTAAGCTTTACCAGATGGATGTCAAAAGTGCATTCCTGAATGAAGATCTCAACGAAGAAGTGTATGTGTCACACCTCAAAGGATTTGTTGATCCTCACTCTCCTAATCATGTGTATAAACTCAAGAAGGCCCTCTATGAATTAAAACAAGCACCAAGGGCTTGGTATGAAAGACTCACAAAATTCCTGATTCAAAGCGGCTACACTAGAGGGGGAGTCGACAAGACTCTATTTGTGAAGAATGAGGACGGGAATTTAATGATAACCCAAATATATGTCGATGACATTGCCTTTGGAGGGATGTCAAAAAGGATGGTAGAGAAATTTATTCAACAAATGCAATCAGAATTCGAGATGAGCGTGGTGGGAGAGCTTACCTATTTCCTAGGCTTCCAAATCAAATAGCTAAAAATAGCATCTTCATATCTTAGAGCAAGTATGCGAAGAATATTGTCAAGAAATTTAGGCTAGAGAAAGCTTCACATAAACGGACACCTGCAGCTACACATATCAAGCTAACTAAAGATGATCCAGGAGAAGCCGTCGACCAACACCTATATAGAAGCATTATTGGTAGTCTTCTCTACCTTACTGCCAGTCGACCAGATATTGCCTACTCTGTAGGAGTATGTGCACGATATCAAGCCAATCCTAAGGTTAGTCATCTATCCCAAGCTAAAAGAATTATAAGCTATATCTCTAGGACTACAGACTTGGGTTTATTATACTCATTCGACACATCCTCTACCCTGGTGGGGTATTGTGATGCTGATTGGGCTGGAAACACAGCAGACAGGAAGAGTACATCTGGAGGATGCTTCTTCCTTGGCAATAATCTCATATCATGGTTCAGTAAAAAGCAAAATTGTGTTGCCTTGTCCACTGCTGAATCTGAGTATATCGCTGCCGGGAGTAGCTGCACACAATTGTTATGGATGAAGCAAATGCTAGTCGAATACAATGTCAAACAAGAAGCCATGACTTTATATTGTAATAATGTCAGTGCCATCAACATCTCAAAAAATCCTGTCCAACACAGCAAGACCAAGCACATTGACATTAGACACCACTTTCGCGATCTGGTCGAAGACAAGAAGATCATCCTAGAGCACATCCATACAGAGAAGCAACTTGCTGACATTTTCACGAAGACATTAGATGCAAGCGATTTCGAGTACCTCAGGATGTCACTCGGTCTGTGCACCATCAACAAGCAATAGAAGTTGCAAAAACGGTTGAGAGGAGTTGGTTGGTACCTCTTCATGAACCGGTCCAAAATCCCAACACATGCCATTGGGCCAAGCATACCAAAAGCCCATATAAAGAGAGGAAAGATCGTGAGATACGCTCTGTCTCCAACATATTTGATTTGAATTAACTTGTTTTCAAAAACAAAACCTAGTCTGCCTCTTCTCGCTTTCGCTCTCATCTCCCACACCTCTCAAAACCTATGACGAAAACCTCACTACTCACACAAACATGGTGGAAACAAGGAGCACTCTAGCGCCAAAGAAAGCCACTGACAGTCGACAATCCGAACCGAAGAAAGCCGAGGGATCCCCCAAAGAAACCCCACCGGAAGAAGCACCAATGCCCGTTTTTTCCAGAGTTCCCACACGGACCCGAACCAGAAGCTCTGCATTCTCCATGACGGATCTGACAGGGCCAGAGCGAGAGACTGATCTTGGCCAAGGAAGTCGAGATGCTTCCATGCAGATTGTTCTTGTTCCAATATCAGCAAGTGTTCCAGGTATCGACTCCTCCATTATTTCAAACACCGATACCTCTAGAAATAGTGACTTGTTAGAGTCGATACTGGAAAATCAAGACCGTCCTCTAGAAGGTGTGGTGGAGGAACTGATAAATCTTGAAGGGGAAAAGAATGACTTGACCCCGATCAGTCATGGGTTAGAACGGATTGCTGAAGGTGAAGGAGAAGAAGGAGGTATAAAAGATGTCATTCCTAAAGCCACAAGAGAGGCTGTGGTAGGAGAAGAAGAAGTTGCTGACTCGGAAGAAGCCGAGGGAGAATCTTAGAAAGAAGAGACCAGAGACGGGGATACCGATCTGGAAGAATCAGAGAAGGAGAATAGTGTCGCCACCAATGACACAGAAGAAGCACCTCTGGATGCCAGAGGAGATGTTACAGAAAATGCTACTGAGACAGCACACACAGTGTTGTCATCCCTGGAAATGAAGGTATTAGAAGAGAATGAAAGTCTGGCAGTGATGGTCAGAAAGCTCAAAGAAACCAAGAAGAGGAAGGAGGCAAAAGATGCTGGAGGCCCTAGCAAGAAGAAGAAGATGTCCGTCAAAGAAAAAGGAAAGAAAGTCGTCTCCAAGAGGAGATTGATTGATGAAATTGATGACGATGTAGAGGAGGTTACTGCAAAGAAGGGAAAAAGCCTGAAGACGGTCAAGACCAACTCCAGTGTTCCTTACGACAATGTGTCATTTCATTCCGCGGACGGTGCGAAACGATGGGAATTTGTGTCCCAGAAAACGGCATATCCCGAGAAGACCCTGTCGTTGGAGTTACTGGGACTAGAAGCCATTGTCCAACTCCTGGAGCAGGTAGAACTGATGAAGACCGTCACTGACATTGGTAACCACTACCCCCTTTTGGTCAAAAAATGTATTGCTAACTTGCCTATTGGATTTGGGACTCCGGATGATCCGGATTGTGAGAAGGTATATGTCAAAGGCTTGTGCTTCAACATCTCCTCTGACATCATTAATGCCTTCTTGGGGAGAAAGTGTGTTCGTTCTGTGCCTCCACCTGACCTAAACAAAGTCCTCAAGGAGATTACTGGAGACAAAAGTAGAATGTGGCCTACCAAGGGCACCGTGGCAGCCTCGGACCTCACATCCAAGTACTCCATCCTATTCCGTATCGGAGTAGCGAACTGGGCTCCCTCCACACACGCATCCTCTATCAAACCAGAGCTGGCGATACTCATCTTCCAAATAGGTACTGGTTCCACGCTTAATTTTGGGCAGTTTGTTATTGATCATCTTATTAGACATGCCAGATCACTAGCTGTGAAGATACCTATTGCCTTTCCCTCCCTTATCTCTGAGTTACTAGTGCATCAACACCTTGGAATGTTGAAGACAATTGATAAGGCTGTCAAACGCGGAGGACTGATTGTGGTGAGTCACAAGTTGTTCGAGGGCAAGCATGCTCCTGATCTTCTCAAGCCAGAAGTCAAACTGACCAAGGCGACGACCAGTCGAGCCACAAGTGCCGCCCCTCCAACCAAGACCACCAGCAGGGATGCAATCATGCTTGAAAGAGAGATAGCTTTACTGGACAAGGACATCGTTAATCTAAAGACAGCTCTGAATCATCTCTCCCAGCGAAGATCTCACTGTGCCAACCTGCTAAAATCAATGTCTCCTCCAGGCTCAGAAAATGATGATTTCACCTCTCTACCCAATGCTACTGAAGACACTCCTCAATATGCCTCTACCGATGCTACAGAAGAAGAGACTGCTAGTTCCAGCAGCAGTTCTATTTGAATTTAAGTACTTTCTAGTTTCCGTACAAAACTGAACAACTTTTAATTTGTATTTGTTTTAAACATTGTTTCATATGTATTCTCGACTGCTGATCGAGGATATGTATGAGTTAAGTTTGTGTTTGTTTCTTATTACCCTGGTTGTTAGAAATATTTGTTTAAAGTTTGGCTCTTTTTGAGCCAACAAGGGGGAGTAAGATAAGATGACGACGCGTTGATACGCGCGCAAGGCGACGCAACGACGCAATGATACGCGAAAGGTGAACGAAGACTTAAAGAATACCATAAAGAAAGATGTCGACAAATGTGACGCGGAATGCAACGAAAAATCCGACGAAGAATGCAACGAATATTGATGACCTTAAAAATAGCCAAAGGGGGAGATTGTAGTTACGACAGTTTTAGTGATTGGCTTATTTTTAAGGAACTAGAGAAAATGTCATGAAGAATGTCAAAGCATCATATGCGACATCTTGTGTGACATTGTTGACGACGTCTCTGCAAACACCCTGATTGACAGAAATCAGGAAAGTCCAGATTCTGCAGGAAGTAAGAAGACGTTTAGGAAATTTCAGAACGACTCTGATTTTGGAAAGAAGAAAGACGGTGATTAAGAGGAAACCCATTAGGGTTAGTACTCATCCTCGATTGCTATAAAAGCTTAGGCTACCCCCTTAGCAATTGTGTGGTTCTTTATTTGTTTCCTAGCAATAATTTGCAAAACTCTTAGACGTGAAGGTTTGCGGGCTGAGAGGTTGCAGATTGTGCTAAAGATATTGTGTATCACCATAACTATTGAGAGTTAGGTGATTGAGGGTTTGCTGATTGCGTGAGTGAAGACTGCACGCGACCACAACGTTCAACGAAGACTTGAACCGACAGAGCAAGGCGATTACTCGAAGAGTGGAATCAAGACGGAGTCTTGGATTCAGGGGGAGACCCTGAGATAGGTTGCACTGTAATAAGTAGCATAAAGTATAGATCTAGGGATGATCATAGGTACTTGTATGTTCTGACGAATTACTGATAAGTGAAACCTTTTCACTAGGCTGAGAGCCCCCAGACGTAGGTGATGTTGCACCGAACTGGGTAAACAATATGATGTGTCATTGTTTATTTAGCTTTATATTTACAGTCTTGTGTTATCTACACAAGAAGTCATACACGGTGTTATAACATCATACATAACATTGTGTGTGGCATCTTGCACGACTAGCTGATCAAAATTTCAATTTCCCTCACTTTCCCTCTCGTTCTCGCTCTCGCTCTCTGTCACTCCGTCGAGCCGCCTCACCTCGCCGTCCCGCCGTCATCTCCGTCCTCGCTTTTCGCCTGAAGCTCGGCCCATCTCAGTCTCGGTCAGGTCGCTCATCTCGGTCTCGGCCTGCTCACTCCAGTGGAGTCCGTCGCCGATCACCTCGCCTCGCCTCGCCGTCTCGTCATGTCCCCTTACCTCACCGTCCCGTGCCCTCTCTCGATAGGTAATTGGTTCAAATTGAAACTTAATTTAGGGTGAAATTGAAACTCAATTTAAGGTTTCAATTTCTAGTCAATTTTGTGATATTAATACTTGCTTGAACATGAATATTAATTGGCGAGTTCAATTATATTTATGGTGTGAATGAAGAGTGTATATGTACTTGTACTCTCCTTTTTTCAACCTATTCAAAATTTAGTTATTCAAGGCTTCCCCACACATTAATCATTTGACACAAATCATATGGTTTTTAGGCAATCAATAGTGGTTCCAAGCCAATAAGCCAAAAACAAGAACCATAGTATATTCTTTAGTTATATGCATATTATCCAGAGTATTTGAATGTCAGCTATTTTATTTTGGTTTACGACTAAATATACTCCTAATTGTTATTCGATTGAACCATTATAATTTATTCATGACATTTTATTACAATTGTATAATATTGAGAAAGATGGTTCTGAATCTGCATACCTTGTTCTTATTTAGCTCTCGATAGTGGTTTAATAGATTGCTTATGTTTCATTTGACATCTCTGGTAACTATTTTCTAAGTGTCTTGTCCCATTCTATTTGTTTTTGAGTTGAGGTGATTGGATGGACCTCAGATCTATAGCTTTAAATCAATATACAAGTAATTTGGAGTAAATTTTGCTATGTTTGGTTTTGACCTTTATTTCAGTATATGTTTGCATAAACATTTTATGTATTCAAACATTCACCTAATACTATGTTCTGTGGATACTTATATACATGGGCGTGATTACTTGGTTACAGGTTCTTTTCTCTGCGTATCCTAATTTTTTGAAAGGATATGCGATTGGTCCTGTTAACTTTTTTCAAAAACAACAATTGTTTGCTCTTTAGGTTGTTTTTAGTTGAAACTGATGTGTCGCATCTTATACATTTGCATATATGCGCAGGACTTGGCATTTTACTGGAGATGTCATATATTCCTAGTACTGCTAATTCATATGACTTGTACTCACATTAAATTATTCAGTTGACGTAAACGTCTAAAACTACATCAAACGGTATTGAGCATTGACCTATAAAATCAATATGAGCTTGTGACTTTCATGTGTTAACATGTAAGGTTAACGGTGTTTGAGTACGGTCAAGTTAGTGGAGTTGTTCAAAATGCCACTTGTCAACATGTTGTTTACACGTACATATTCTAAGGTACATATCAACATCAACATATTCTAAACAATTAGAACAAAGGTTATAAGCGAATGATGTCATCGAGTTGATTAAATTTTAGCTCAATTTTCTCTTGAATAGTAAAATGTAGAATTATTTTCAACTTATTATATATGTTTATTGTTGTTAGTTTTTTTCGAGAATTTGGTAATATCGAGTTGATTAAATCTTAGCTCAATTTTCGCTTGAATAGTAAAATGTAGAATTGTTTTCAACTTGAAATTATTGATATTGCTTGAACATGTTTATATCGATTCTAATTGTTGATATTGTTCTTGAAATGGTAAAATTATGTTGATATTGTGAATTACGTGATTACACGATGATACATATATTTTGTTGATGTCAACGCAGGAAATGCTTTATGAAAGAAACATAGAGTAAAAGACTCTAACGAAGTAGTAATTTGACAGAATCCGCTGATATGCTACGAGCTTGGCACCGCCTGAGAGCTCGGGGGTAGAAAGTGGGACCTAGGTTGGTACTAGACCCGAGGAGGGTACTCGGCCCCAACAGGGTACACCGGCCCAGGAGGAGTTCAACAGATCCGAGCGGGGTGGTTCGGTTCCAGAGGAGGCGCCTGAACACGAGGATGAGCTAACCGAGTGCATCATTCTCACAGTTGGTCCCTCGTGCATTCCTACAGTGGAGTCTAACAGATCGAACACGTGCGGTTCGACTGTGCCTTCCAGACGACACATCCGGTACCAGTTGCTGAACACCATGTACGAGGAAGGATCAACGAGTGGGCCACATGAGCCGAAGACATGTTCGCATGGGCTTGGGAAGTGCAAGAAGTTCCATGATATGATAGAGAAAGGGCCTCTGTCGGTCACGTGGGATTTCGACAAAATCACATATTCATCAACAACGACCCAGAATTTGACTTGACCCAGATTATCCGGTTCATCGGCTGTCACATAAGGACGAGTGTACTACCGCGCGCTCCTCGGTTTCGGATGTTGGAGTTCGATGAGCAGTGTAAGATATGGGGAGCTCTCACGGTAAGTTTCTAAACTTTTTTCATTTATAAATTATTTCATTTCAAACCGTTTTGATAACGTATATCTGTTTTCATTGAAGAGCGCGCTACGCTAACACGTAGCCCCAAATAAAGTCTACCAGTGGCTCTCGTACCATACTCAAAGGCGCTACGGGAAGTTCATTGGGGAGTGTTCGAGGAACTACTCTCAGTACGGGCGGAGTTCGGTCCCAGTTGACTTCATAGGCCGAGAGGAATCATGGGAGTGGATGTGCGACTACTTCGAGAGTTCAGAATATAAGGTATGTAAAAATATGCAATATTTTCTTTAAGTTTTTCAAATATTTAAAAATACTTTCTTAACGCTCGATATTTGTCCGTGTGCAGGAACTTTCTAGAAAAATTAGATATCTCGCCGAGAATAATAAAAAGCATAGCGGTGGTTCCCGGACATTCGAAAAACATGCTCAACTCCAACAGAAGGCTGGAGTTCTTCTTCCGAGTTTGGAAACTTACGTGCGCGTATATGAAAAAGACGGCGACCCGGAGACAGTAAAATTTAAATTTCTTTATAAATTTACCGAAATTTTTTTATATAATACAATTTAACACTTTTGTTTGCAGATCCAAAAAGTGAAGGACGAGATCGAGCTGCACAAAAGACCGTAGAAACGGCTGCCGCCGGACAACAATATTCGGTCCCAAAACATGTAGAGGCCGAAATCCTTCAGCGGTTGATGGGCACGGAGAAGAAGCGGGGGTGTGTTGTTCCTGTCATGGGCGGGGAGTTCCTTCGACCGCCCAAACCGAGAGGTGGTGCCCGTACATCTGCGACCTCAGCTTAGCAGATGGATGCTAGAGTCGTTACCAGATTGGCCGAAATGGAGGAAAGGGCTCGCGAGAGAGAGGCAGAATTGGCCGCCAGAGCTGCTGCTGCAGAGGGGGAGAGAGCTGAGCTGAAACGTCGTTTCGACGATCAGCAGGCTCAAACAGACGCTCAGATTAAGGTCTAGGTCGAGGCTTGGCTTAAGGCCGAGATCGATGCTCGGGTTAAGGCCGAGGTTCAAGCTAATATTCGGGATGTACTGGTCAAGTTTAGCTTGTCGGGTGTTACGCGATTGTCGCTTCCGGCCCAGGCCTGAGCCCCGTTGTCACTTCGACCTCGAATCCGACGCCGACTCAGACCCAAGGCTTGACTCCGACTCTGACCCTGGGGCTGACTCCGACTCAGACGTTGACGCAACTGACTATCTCGCCGGGAGTGCCTTCAGACCAACATCAATCTCTAGTACCTGCCGACGAATAGCTGCGCCCGAGCAAGAGGTTCAAGAGGACGGCGCAGAAGACAAAATGGCTAGGACAACTCTCGTAGGTTCCTTGGTTACGGATTTTGTTGACATTGTTTATAATTATACATTATTGTTTAACTTTTAATTTGGTTATGAATTGATTTCATACTATTTTCGATCGCTGCAAATTGCAGTTTAGGATTTAGTTGAATTGCTGGTTTTACAGGTGCTAGGAAAATCTGGCCGGCCAGGTTCAGCTAGGGTTTACAACCTAGCCGGCGAGATCTTGACAAAATAATTTAAACAAATGATTTTTTTTTCAATGTTTTTAAATACAAGGGTATTTTAGTCATTTAAATGTTTCAGTTTCAAATTTTATTAAATGACTAAAATACCCTTACATTTAGAAATGAAAAAATGAAAAAAAAACATTTGTTTAAGGTAAAAAAATGTTGTTAACAGTGGTTTTTTATTTTTAATATTTTTTTGAAAAAACTATTTTCTTAAAAAAATAATTTTGAAATCAATGTTTTATTATTTATCTGATAAAAAATATTTTTTCGAAAAAACTTTTAGAAGATATTTTTATTCTTTATTTTTTTTAATATGGGGGTATTATGGAATTTTTACATCAAACTTTACTCTGTGATGAACGGTGCAACTAAATGAAACCTTACAGTGGTGACATGCACCAAAAAAAGTAGAGGGTAGTGACATGGAAAAATTGCATAGTACAGGGCAGTGACCAGCAGTTTCCCCTTAAATTATAATTGATCAAATCCTAAAAGGGCATCAATTTCATTTTAGTTCAAACCCATTTAATTAAAATTCTTTTGAGCCCAATTAGACTAAGAATTATTAATTAAATGACTTGAATTAAATCAGCCCAAAATTCACTCACACCAATTTCCGTAACCGTCTGGTTTACAACCTAAACCCGGCAATTGTGTAATCCGGTCCGGTCTAACTAAACATGAAAGTGAATTTCCCAAGTTTCTTATCTATTCTCATTTGGACTTTCGAAGTCCTCCTTTTGTTATATTCATCGTCTTAAGTGTGTGACTCTCTAGGTTCACGACACATTGGCAGATCGGCGCAAAATTACCATTTTGCCCTCCCCATCATAATTGGCCTCTAGTAAGACATTATGATTACCCAACGCTCATGATTATTGATGATTCGGCTTAACCTCATATCTTCCAAGTCATTATCCTTTTATCTCTAGATATCCCCTTTGATCATAAGGCATAGAGCCGTCATCCTTATATAATCAATCACTGTTTCTTGATATGTGAGATGACTGAATCCTAATACTTTTTATCTCTAGCATGGTCATGCATTTCCTTTCAGTCAGTCTCATCAAGTGGCCCAAAAAGATATCTTTCACATGCTGGAGCATGAGGGATAAATCTTTTAGCCGTCTTTTGTGTTCCCTCATGTAATCCATAACTGAGCCAATAAGAGCCCATATGACTACCCTTTTACAGATAATGTTAGGCAACGTCAACAACAGTTACTGATCACATAGTAACTACAAAGACTCCTTGGTCTAAGGATACTTTGACAAGCTACGATATGTGAGTATGCTCATGACATCATCAATGCTGCATACTCATCATCGAATCGTCCAATATCATTCCCCGAATGATATCCATGATCTAACTCCGACACTATCTTGCTATGATTAGTAGAGCGTGATCATATAGAGTTATCTTCATACTGGACTCTTCTGATGAAGCTTATGTGACCAATGACTCATTAAATGTGATTCTTTCCGATCTATAGTTCTACTATTATTGATGAGACACATAATGATATAGATCGAATTCACATTTAATGTATTAAAACAACACATTAGTAATACAATTCTGTTTTATATATTTTGGAAGATGATAATGTAAGAGCTTGTGCCCTAGTCTAAGTGTTTTCTGAGTAATCTTCTGTTTAGTGATTAATGGCATTTACATTATTATTGTGTTATAGTAATGTCTCAAGCGATAATTTCTTCTTAAGTCATTAGTCTGTCATCACTAATAGTGGAGCCTTTAGATACTATGAAATTATGCATGACGGTATTGGGGTTCCTGGGATCTCAAGCACAGCGGAAGCGATGGACATTAACCGAGATCCTGCCATAGGAACTTTTCTAATCAATAGATGAATCATAAAAATGAGGAAAGATCCGCTCTTTTACCTCTCGTAGCATGAAATCTCCCGATCAAAGACATGCTCTTGAGCTCGTCCTCTACGTCTCGCACATACCGGAGCTCGACAAACACGAAGCTAGAATTCAACTATTGGCTACTAGACCACCAAAGAACCCACTCACACTCTTTCTCTAGCTCCCAAATGTAGCAACTAGAGACTTTTTTGGAGGAATAGCTAATATTGCAAGAATGCATTGTGGAGGCATTCACACTTGGCCTCTATTTATAGGCTTAGGTGAGTGCCTTAGGGCTTTTCCCGTCAGGCCGATGTGGCAATCGCCACACCATGGGTGGCGATCGCCACCCTCCACATCTACTGGTGGAGATCGCCACTCCAAAGGTGACGATTGCTACCCTCCACAAGTGTTGATGACGATCACAACCATGAGGTGGCGATCGGCACCACACTTCATGGCGTATATTCCCATTCTCTCCATTTGGAAATCTTGAGTCCCATCGAGTAGGCTTCGGTTCTCGCTCATGGTGTGCGACCCTGTAGGCCCGTGACCCATTGGCCGATCGGCGTGAGATCTCATCTCACCCGATCCATCACTAGTGGTCTCTAGTAAGATGTAGTGATTACCCAATGTCCACGAGTGTATCGACCGGTTCGATATCTTCTTTATGTCATCTGTACCACTAACCCTTTGTTTGCTTTAAGTTGATGAGATCGAATGAGGCATAGAATCGTCATCCTCATGTATTCGATCTACTTCCTTGAATTCCGAGTTGACTGATGTATTGGTCTGGCCGCACACTTAATCAGTGACACTCATCAAGGGGCCCTGCCATACCCTTCACCACGTCTCACCGTGGGGAAAAGAATCCCTTCGGACGCAATGTGCACTCCCACTACATTCTGTCTAATAGCCAACGATATTCGTTATGGCTACCCTGTTACAGGCAGCGTTAAGACGTGTGAAACTATAGGAGTGACATGCATGTGAGCCACTCGCTCCAAGGTATTAAGGCAGTGATCACACGACGACGGACTATGCGTTGGTGACTAAAACTATACGCCATACTCCACCGCGGGTCATCCAATATCATCCTCCAGATGATATCCATGATATGACTTTGGTAGTCTCACCACCTTGATCAACAGGACTTGATCTTAAGTCATCATCACACTAGTCACTTATAGATAAGTACTCGACTAGGGATACTTCAAACATAACTTCATTATATCTAAAGGTTCTGTTGTTCTTGTGTAAACACTAATGAATTTAGATGAAGTTATCGCTTGACACATGATCATAACACAATAATAATGTTAATGTCATTCATTGCTAAACAGAAGATTATATAGAAAAGACTTGGACTAGGGCACAAGCTCTTACAGACGGATCCCTAGTCGAATACTTATACATAAGTGACTAGCGTGAGGATGCCTTACGATCATGTTCTGCTGATTAAGATGTAGAGTCATATCACGGATATTGTCTGCGAGACGATATTGGATGACCCGAGTTGGAGTATGGCGCATAGATTAAGTCACCAACGCATATTCCATCGTCGTGTGATCAATGCCTTAAGACCTTGGAGCGAGTTGCTCACATGCACGTCGCTCTAGTAGTTTTACATGCTCCAACGTTGCATGTAACAAGGTAGTCATAACGGGCATCGTTGGCTATTGGATAGACTGTAGTGGGAGCACACATTTTCGTCTGAAGGGATTTGTTTCCCCACGGTGAGACGTGGTGAAGGGTATGGTTCTAGACCCCTTGATAAGCATGACTGAGAAAGTGTGTGGTCGCACCAATTACGTATTTGTCATCTCAGAATTCAAGGAACTACATCGAATACATGAGGATGACTTATTATATTGGGGTAGGGTACAACTCTAACAACAACTTGTGTTCATGCTTGAGTTTAAGCCTCAAGATTCTATCACAGTCCAAGTAATTCACACCATTGAGCATGTCCCTCTCAATCAGGACTCTCAATGTGCTATTACTTTCTTGTGTTGAGTTTGTCATTTAGATTTACACGAAGTAAAAGAAAAGTTAATTAGTATTGATTCAAAATTAAGTTGGAGATCGAGATTAAAACAACAGTTTGATTCTAGATCTTATAGAATCTGAACCAGGATCCTTGCATGCACTCGATTGAAGTGAACGTAGGCTCACCGCTCCAAATGAGTCACCAAGGTAGGATAACTCATCCAATTACACTCGGTGTACTTTCCGACTAGGGTCTTTACACGAATGTACACGGCCTACCTTATTCTATACCCTAGGTCAGCCCTAGCTGACAATCGTAGACAAGTCTACCAAGTATCGACTATGGCCCAGAACTAATGTGGCTACTACGCGGAGGCGCACGCAGCCACATCAAACTGCCCAACTCATCCAGACTTCTCCCCTATGAATGCTACGCGGAGGCGCACCCACTCATAAGCTCAAAATCTTTCTGAGTTTCAAGACTTGGATGGTATCACACTTGACTTGAAACTAGTTACATTTATGTGTTTTAAAATCTTGATTGTATATCGATACAATCTTAATTGGAGTCATCGACTACATTTGATACAAGGATAACTCTAAGTCCATATTACATGCAATGGGTGATTAACTCTAATTTTAATCTTTTCATGTGGGTGATAGTCTAAACTACATTCAATACATTTAAACTAATCATGCATCCATATATTCATGCATTCAAAACATGTAAATGTAAATAACATGCATATCTATAGCCCATCCTATAGGATCCTAGGTACTAGCAATAGACACCAAAGACTAAATCTTCAAGTTCTTCACTTGCACCATCCTCGTGGACTCCCATTGGCTAAAAGCTTCCTTTGGAACTCCCACCGACTCCGGGACTCCTCTTGGCTCCAAGTCTCCCTCTTGACTTGCTTCTTGTGTCTTTCTTGATAACTAAACAATATTTAATATAATTACAAATATAACGACACACATGTCACATTTAATTACAATCCAAAAACAATCAACTCACAAGTTGCAAAAATTAAAATTTATATAAATCGACAATTCACATCACACATCATGTGGAAAACAGCATGTTATCAAACATCATGTTATCAAACAACATTATTAGTTCCAATTTTTTTCTTTCTTACGTGTGGAAAAATTTCCGGTTTATTGCAACTGGACGGTTTAAATTGATTTTGAAATTATACCGGTTTTTTCCTGATTTATCAAAACCGAACCGGATCTGAATTTAAAATTAGGATTTCAAATTTTCTAGCGAACCGCCAATGATTTGACCGGTTCAAGCTCGAGACTGGTCGGACCGCAACGGCTCGACCACGCATCGCCCGTAGGCGATCATGGTCGCCCGCGCGGGCCGGCCTAGGGTCGCCCGTGGTTGACCACGGGTCTCGACCTAGTCTGTCCCTCGGTGTTGCTCATGGACAGCCCGCGGGCCATCCATGGTCGAGCCAAGGGCTGAATGTGGTCGCCCATGGCAGCGTCCATGGTCGGCCCAAGGGCCTTCCATGGTCGACCCAAGGTCTCGACCATGGCTCGCCCATGATCAGCTCGGAAACTAAATTTTTCTAGAAAAAATAATTTCAAATTCCAAAAAAAATAATTTACAATATTTCATGCAATTAAATCCCCAAAGCAAAGTAAAACCCAGTCTTTCATGCGATTCTAATCATGCTGAAAAATTAATCATGCATACAACTAATGCTCTTATACCACTTAAGGGTTTTCCATGGGATCACAAGCGATTAAACTCATGCAATGGTGTAATTCTAACCATGGATATCCCAATTAAAATATGATCTTCATGCTAAATCAATTTTAGCATAAGATTGGAATCATAAAAACAGGTTTATACCTTTTGCGAATCTGATAGATACAAAAGTGTATATATATATATATATATAGGTCTGTAATCAAGTGAGAACAACTCACTTAGACGAGAAAATGAGAATGTGATTGAAGCGTTAGATCACAAAATATACGGCTGAGATTTATTTCCGAATCTTAATGGCAATTCCATGTAAATACAATAATTCCAAAAATTATATTAGTCATTGTGCATCATGTTAGGGGCATATAAGTAATTCCCACGGGTCAGACCAAATCCCCAATTCAATTTCTTTCCTGATTTCTCGTCAATCAAATATATTCAATTTAATGAATCGTATCTCTTTCATTGCACGATTCTTTCCAAAATGAGCCCGATTCTTGCCAAAATCAGATCTATTCATACTTATGAACCCTAACGACCATTCAATGAAAGCCATATATCTGATTTCATAATCGTATCCCTTTTATGGTATGATTCTTTCCAAATCGGTTTGATTCTTTCCAAATTCAGCTCGTTTCATTTTCATGAGCCCTAATGAAGTTGTATAAAAGCCAGACGGTTTCATCGATCATCATCCAAGCCTTGAGTTCTGAAACACAACCTAGAGCTACTAAGCATGTCGTCAAATGGTTGCAGCTCCGGCGAGAAACGCAAGTCCCAAAGAATTATGAATAAACCGATCAAACAAAATCGAGGTAACTCGCATTGTGTGGCATGTATTTGTAAGAAATGGTTTCTGAGTTGTGTTCACTAAACACGTTTAATTACATGTATTAATTATTTGTATGTGAGCATGTTGCAGTCACCTGATGTATGTAATATAGGTCACTTACAACAGTAGAAGTTTTGGTTGTCATATGAAATCAACATGTTGTGAACTATCCCATTATGATTTTTACATGCAAATTGAGTTGTCACTATTTTAGGTAAAAGTCATATTATTTATGGTGTTGACAAACTATGTTTTAGCATATACACTTAGTTTAGTGTAGAATTCAATTTTGGATGTCATAAGTTCAACTTAGGATGGAAAATATGTTATCCGAGTTGGAATTTTTTTGAATTGAGTATGCCCATGTCAGTGTATAATTTTTTGATTGATGAATATTGGTTGTGAGGTACGGTCACAGAAGTGCGAGTTGTGTGGTAATATAAGTTGTTTCATTTTCATCAGATAATTTTTCAATTTCAGTTAATCACACCTGGCGTATTTTGGAATTATGCATTTTGTGATATGTTGAAACTAAATGACTCGGAAACATATATCATTTTCAATCGGCCAAACAATATCTCAGTTTCATTGGTCTTTCATTTTCATTGACTCATGTCTCATTTTCAATAGCCTACAATTTTCATGAAACCTGTCTCATTTTCACCAGTCCGAAGTTTCTATGAAACATGTCGCATTGAACTATCTCTCATTTTCAGTGTCGGATGTTAATTTCATATGGTTTATCACAAAGCATAGTATTTGATCATCTTTTGTACTATATATTTGAAGAATTTTTATGAGTTATTTATTTGATTGATTCACGTGTTTATTATATATTTTGACAGATGTCGTAGTGCAGAATGTGAAAAACATTGTTAATGATTCCGATAGCGACGACATGGTGCCACTGCGATGCTTGATTAACAGGAGGACGAAGAACGTTACCCCATTTAACAATGGAAAAAAAATGCAAGAAATCAACAAATCCCACGGGAAAGGAAAACATCACTGGTTCCAATGGTACGCATTCACCGATACCAAATAAGGAGGTTAATGAAAATGGTGCTCAGACTTATGTACGACCATTGAAGGAAAGAAATGGAATTCAAAACGGTACAGCGGAGTCCTCTCCTGATATTATGGTCCAACAATCAACTGTACCTACAATTGTGTCCAATGCAAACCCCGATGATCCTCCCAACCCAGAGCCTGCTCCGATCTTTGTAGATGCTGACATGCCAGTCAACTTTCCACGCCTTGATACCCGCTCATCTCTTATGGCTTTGTTCTTGGCTGTTAATCGGATGAACGAGACTCAGAGGAAGGATATTACTGATATGGGTTTTGAGTTCATGCTTCGTTTGTCACTTAGTCGTGTACCCACTACTCTTGGGCACTAGCTTGTTGAAAATTTTGATACCGCATGCATGTCCATATTGTTGGATGGTGGTCGGCGTCTCCGCATTACCGAAGATGACGTGGAATGTACATTAGGTATTCCTCGTGGTCCGAATAGTATGGAGTATGTTATGCAAAGTGATTGTTCTTAAGCATTGACCAGATGGAGAGCGCAGTTTAACACGTCTAACAGTCGTATCCTCATATCTGAGATCATCCGAAAAATGGCTGAACAAGACAATGGCGGGGTTCTTTTCATGCAAAATTTTCTTATTATTTTTTCAACAATTATGATTGAATATGGTACTAGCAGGTACGCAAACCAGAAGTATTTTGGTGCGATGGAAGAGACGTCGCGTGTTCCCGAATTCAACTGGTGTGCCCCTATCATGCAAAGTCTGGTGAACTCGAAGAAGCATTGGATGTCTCAAAGAAACCAGGACAAGAGACGATATTACGGCCCCATCACTTTCCTCACGGTTAGTACTGTTTCATATTGCACTATACATCAATGTTTGTAGTTATGGGTAGACACATCACCAATAATGGGTCAATGAAATCATATTTCAATAGCTCGTACATTAACCATATTATTTTCATTACACAACTATTTTATCTTGATCGAGTTGAGTTCGAGGGTAACATAGTGCCACGTGTGTATCCCACGTTGATTGGGTGGAACGATGACGTAGTTAAAGAGCGGATCAGGAGAGAAGAACGATCTGGAGCATTTGGAGGTGGATACATGATCGAAAATCGAGTGATGAGACCTGCACGAGTCGATGCCCGTATCCAAAATACTCTAGAAGTTATTTTTAAGGATGACTCACCTGCGAAGGTGCGTGTATAATTGCATTCTGTTTTTGTTTGTGCATTCTCAATAATATATGTGAGTTGCAGGTTGTGATGGGTAAAATTACGTCCTTGAAAGCCGATATTTGCAATAAATTTTCCGAGCTTGGAACGTTGTTGTCCGTAGCTGAAGATGTCCTAGGCGGTGCTAAACAGTACCAAGCGCGATGCATTGCTGAAAAGGAGGCTGCAAAAGCAAATGGTGATCCTGATGAACCTTTTTGGGAAGACCCGACATTCATTGCGGCATTCGATGCTGTCGTTGACAAGAAAAAGTGCCAACCACAAGCCAAGACTATTCACTCAATTACTATGACTACAGACGGGGGAACAATTTTGACTCACAATGACCAACATTTTCAAACCCCAACTACCGAACCACCAGCTATCATGGATGCGAAACATCTTGGTCAATCGTCTATTACACCGACTGGTGCATTGGTACCATTTGTCAATTTTAACATATCACCTCGGGCCATTGTTTATCAGTCAGAGGGCGATGACGAGGAGTCTGAATCTGAGATTGATGATGTCGAAGGCGAAGAAAACCAACCCCGACGTCGCCGGAGACTTCCACCTGTTCTGCTTTCACCGTTCACTGAAAGGCGAACTGATTTTCTTTCCGAGCTGAAGACGCACGAAAGCAGGTTTTATGGATGGTTCATGGGAAATAATGCATACACTGCAAAGTAAGTATATTAATTTTCAATTAATTTAACAATTATATTTATTATTTACGAGCTACTCGTGGTATATAATATTTACGTGATAATTCATGCAACAGCTCTATTGTGTTCAAGGAAATTGTTGCCAACACCCCTCTCTATCTTCATGATGTCCAGTCACTGAAATATAACCAACTAGTTCATTCTAGTATCGTTGATACATGGTGCAGATTTCTGGCAGAGATGGAAGGTCTTCGGAGTCCACAGTCTCCCTCAAGGTGCTTTATAAGCACATATGGTCCAGTAAGCTATATTGAGTAACTCTAACTTTTACTTTTTTCTAGCGTATGAGAACAATCTGATTCGATGTTTTTGTCAACAGAATCAACTTGTCCAAGCATTGTCGTTAACCAGAGATGTTGCTCGAGCTTTCAAAGAACAAATTAAAGTTGAAATCGAGAGGTCAACCACACCTATTCACAAGACAGAACTAGTATGTCGAAGAAATTTGATCATACATTGTACTTAATGAAATCTTGTTTATGTCGTTTATTAACATAAACACTGCCTGCAGATTTTTGTGAACGTTTGTGTTGATGATCATTATTTTGTCATATGTTTTGACACCAAGATGCATACTATTGAGATCATTGACAATTTTTTGTCGAAGACGGCTGATGAAGATAGATATGGACGTCTCCCTCACTGGATAGTACGGATTATTAATATTACATTTGATCATATTATTTCATGAAGCCGTGTTTTTTTTATTTCTGCTTTTTACAATTTTTTTTGTTGAATATGCAGCGTCTGTGCATTTGTTCTGTTATTACTGAGCAGAATCCTGTGTTGGGGAATATTTTGAAGACTGCTGATATTTACCGTCTGAAACTACCATGGGCATCTTCAAAGAACGCTGTTGATTGTGGCATATATGATATGTGGCATAATGAAAATTACATGGGCCGTGGGACCTGGAAGGCCGAGCTGAAGAAGGGATCAGTAAGATGTGTTCAATTCATATCAACGCCACATAACATAATTATGTGAATGATAACCAAACCGATGATATACTTGTTATTTTTGATGCAGATGCCTCAACTGCAAAAACTCCGCGTTAGGTTCCTATTCAAATTACTGTCTTGGAAGAAGAACATATATTGGGGTGAGTTGAATGCGAGGGCGGTTCGGTTTTACAAGGCTCAAGGCATCGACTTCAAAGTGAAGATCGAACACCGCTGGTAGTTTGTCGGCCTGAGTTTTGCAGTATTTAGTTACATTTATCAAACTTTATTATTATGGTTCTTGTTTAGGTATTTCATGAATTATGTTCCAGTTGATGGATTTGAATAATTCTCCTCGCACTTTGGTTGCGGTTTTGGAGTAGGTTGAATTTTAAATAATAGCAATTGCGATTTCAATTTCAATAATTGTCAAGTTTATATAAAAATTCTAAGATTGTGTACCTCTTTTATTGTCATGGGAAAATGGTCATTGGAGTATGTTGAATTTTAAATATTAGCATTTGCAGTTTCAATTTCACTAGTTGTCAAGCTTGTTTTAAATTCCAAGTTTGTGTACCTATTTCATTTTCATGGGAAAATGATCATTAGTATGTTGAATTTTGAATATTAGCAATAGCAGTTTCAATGTGACATGTTGTCAAGTTTGTTTAGAAATTCTAAACTTGTGTACCTCCTTCTTCATTGGAAAATGATCATTGGATTACGCTGAATTTTAAACATTAGCCATTGATGTTTCAATTTCACTAGTTGCCAAGTTTGTGTAAGAATTCAAAGATTGTATACACCCTTCATTTTCATGGGAAACTGATCATTGACAAATGACTTTCATTTTCAATGGCACTCAATTGATGTTCACCAGTTTAAGTACAACTTCTTCACCATTCATACATCAGTAATAATACTGTTATTATGGCTGAAGATTAAATCATCATATGCACCCAAACTTCGAGATCAAGTTTGCTACTGTACACGTTACATATGGGTAGCATATATTGATAAGCAAACCATTACTACAGTGATGGTCCAACATGATTGTTTGGAAGACAACTAGGAGCACCAGTTTCAGTATGGCAACTAGTCAATGACCCATGTGTGAACATAGAATTAATAATTTGAATATTCAAGAACCTTAAGTTAATTATTAAATTGAAAATTGTTTACCAGATTAATTTAAATTAATATGCTGAAACTCTGTGGTTGCTCCACAAGAGCATATTGTCCCTTTTTTCTGAAGTTATATTTGCAGTTTGTAAAAACACCTTCACTTTTTTGCACTCCTAAAGAATTATTAAAACATAACTCCAAACTTTGTAAGTAGAAAGTCTCTACAGAACTAGGAGTTCGAACAAATAGATTGTTGATTGAAATTTTGGATACTCCTCTAAACAAAATAAGACAAAGTAGTGTTACAGTGAAGGAAAATATCTCCAATGCTTATAGTTTTCAAGCTCAAAAAAAATTGTCAATTGTACTATTACATCAGAGAACATGTTTTGAAAAACATCCAACTTACTCAGTCACTTAAAATTTAAATAAGCAATGGCACATATAGAAGTTTGCATGATACTAAATATGGTTTAATATTGATAGGTGGATAATAAACTGGTCCTGAAAACCAACCAAACACTGAAATGAAAAACAGTAGTCAAGGCAAGGCTTTGCCATTATTCTAGAACATTAAAATAGTTTTAATAAAGCTCGGTACTCTTCCTACCCAGACACAGTAGGACCGGTTGTTGTGAATCCATCAGCATGGGATTGCAGTATAGCTTCATCTCGTTTCCTTTGCTCACATATACGTGTATCATGTGTGCCGTCCTTCTTACAATAGCCATACTTGCGCAGCTTAGTACTTCCCTTTTTTTAATTGCTTTTTCTTTCGCGCTCACCATCCGATGGGCAGTTCCTTTGTTCCTGCACACTCTTGGCAGCTGGACGGTTACAATAGGGGGTTGTACGATGCCGGTCAATTCCTCAATGGAGTTATTTTTCCCTGACTGACCGTCGTCGTGTTGGACGCTCTGGAGAACACGGCTTAATTTCATTGAGTTTAGCATTGCTACCTTGTCCTCGGTCTTTGTATCTGGGTGAGATAGAATTTGTTTCAGCGTGTTCCAGATATTGATTGTCAACAGCTTGTCGTCCATTTGTGTCGTCGAAGCCACGTAGCCCCATGTTCCGGCAGCAAGTGATTCTGGTGTTTCACGACACCATCTTATGTTCAACAAACTTTGTGGGATATCCTTAACTCGTGCATTGTGCAGAACCTTGAAAATATGCATGCATATTAACCCACACCCCTCTAACAGTAGGCAAGTGCATTTGCAATGCATTGTTTCCATATTCAATGTTACTGTCACTGTCCTGTTCATATAATCACAGATGGTGTAAGCATTGCAATTTTCACCAGTTGGAATTATACCTGTATTACTACAATGAAGAACACCATCCATTATCGCATCCTTGATTCGATAGTAAACTGGTCTTGTAAATATATTCCATGCAGCCATGTCCAAAATATTGAACGGTTTGTTGGCTGGAGTTGCTGAAGCTGTGTACGATGTGATCATTCTATGGTGCGTGCTTCGCTGATTTTTTACAACTGAATTGAACCTCCACATGAATTGAACGAGTGTTAGTATTTTCTCTGTCGAGATGTCAAACGTGCTGTTCTCGCTTTCTGATCGCGAAGTGGTTCTCAGCAACATTCCCATCGGGAACTCCTTAAAATATGCAGGTATCCACATCGACCTTATATTGTACATGGTCCTTAGGAAAGCGTTGTTACCTAGCGAGAAATCCTCCATGATTTCCATCCATTTGGTGTCAAACTCAGTCGGTTCTATATCACTGGACCAAACAATCCCATTGAATCGATTTTTGAATTCCTGATTCTGAAAAATGGTGGACCCAATCTGCAATAATACAATGGTCTCGCATTTAGTACTAATGTTGAAACATATGCTTAGGAGAAGTATAACACGTGATATATTGATTAAATGAAATCAATACCTTTTCGCTCAGTTTGTTCATTATGTGCCACATACATAGCCTATGCTTTGTATCCGGCAACACCTGTGATATAGCATTCTTCATAGCACCATCTTGATCAGTTATAATGCATAATGGTTGTTTCATTTTCATTGCTCGAATGAAGCAATTGAACAACCAAATGAAAGAGTCAATGTCCTCCTTTGATATTAGAGCTGCCCCGAACGTCACACATTTTTCATGGTTGTCTACACCCGTGAACGGGCTGAACACCATGGAATACCTGTCATCAAATTTTATAATTATTTCACCGTAACATACTAAATAATAAAGTTTAGTCCAAACATCATACCTATTAGTCCCGTAGGTCGAATCGAAAGACACACAATCTCCATATCTTTCATAATTTCGCCTGGCTACACTATCCGCCCAGAACAAACGCGTTAATCTGTCACAATCATCATGTTCATATTCATAGTAGAATCCTTCATCGCTTGCCTTCTCACGCTCAAATTCATCCAAAACCATTTGGACGTCACTGCTTCCAATAAAAACCTTCAAGTCTCGCTGGAAGTTCCTGAAATCTGTAATGCTGGCACCAACATTTTCATAACCACCTACAAAGCTACTACATACCTTATGTGCCATTGTCGGACCAAGACACGCTTTCTGACAATTTATGATAAATTCTTTGTGTATTTGGCTGAGATTTCTATTGGAACGAAGGTTCTGGTAGTCTGCAATCGTGAAAAAAGGATGGTTATGCAGTTCAACAAATTTTGCTACCACATACCCCACTCCAACGACCAGTTTGAATGAAATCATTGCTCCGCACCCCGTCCTGGTTGTCACGCATCGGCGTTTTATCAGCCTCTCGTCATCAGAATCATCTGAGGACTTCACTTACCTCTTTCCTTGTTTGGCACACAATACATATTTCAGCAAAACTCCTTCTTTGGAATTTCTTTGGGTTCCTAAGCGAGACACGAACCCACAACCAGATGCATATGTTCGGTAGAAGTTTATACCAGACATTAAATCTGGAAACACCATCCCTACCACCGGAGTGAAACCATCCAAATATGGAGGCTTGTACATTCCACACTCATCCCTGTGCCATACCTGCAAATCCTTCGATGAACAATATTCGTCCGAATCTGTGAAATATAACAATTTTTGTCAACTTTGGGAATATTGAATTACAGTAGATTGATTGTTAAAATTGGAGGATCGATTTCAACATAACTCTGCCATGAAAAATTTGACACATGCCATTGTAATGCATACATGAAAAACCGGAGATATATATATATATATCAAAATTTTGTCACAAACCACTGTCATGTAAGTCCTCAACAAACCCCAAGTTATCACCTACAACATGAATTGACTTGTAAGACTTGCCCGAAAAACTAATTATACTTTTATAAGTACACCATCCAAATCCATACATGAAGAAGACAACAAACTCAGTATATGATATACACAACCTTATTGTACTAAGTGAGTGCCAAAACTGTGAAGCTGAAAAAGGGCTATAAGAACATAAACTCTCAAGATACACATTGTACTCAAATAGTTAAATCAAATCGACAAAAGCACCCAAATATCACCAACCCACATTCATCAAAATGTCTAATCCACGAATCACAACATTTAACACTTCCTGTACTAATGATTGGTAATTTCTGAGCCAATTATAATCGATCGATTATAAACTTCAGTTATTCTCAGTTAAATTCAAATTTCGGAAGCATTTTTACACGATAAACCAGTACAATTCAACAAAAAATTGGAGATATATATCAAAAATTTGTCACATACCACTGTCATGTAAGTCCTCAACAAACCCCATGTTATCACCTGCAACATGAATTGACTTGTAAGACAGTCATGAAACAAAAGCATGTGGTCATACATAATGCAAACATATTAAACTAGAGTTGCAAATTTGGATTAGGACGCACAATTAGTCATGATTGGTGAACCAAACGCCATTGTTGTCGTTGCTTGTATGGAGTAGAGCTCTTGAAAGGTTTCTGTGAACCAATCGTCCCGTATGTTTAAATAGAATTAGGCTCCGTCTAATTAGCTTCCGTATATTTGACTTCTATAAGCATTTATTGAATATCTAGGGTTTTTAAAATGAAACAGTCAATTTGTCTATTGTACCCTTTAGTTATTTATTCTATTTATTTTCAGCATAATTATGTTCAATTCTATAAGCCGTTGATTAAATCTATCTAATGGATATAAGCTATTCTTACTTTCTTTTCTAAGACATGATTTTTACCTGATCTCTTCCCAATATATATATATATATATATATATATATATATATATATAGAGAGAGAGAGAGAGAGAGAGAGAGTTGGGGTCGGTTTTGGGATATTGTGAATATATTCCCAATTTCCCAAAATCACCCCCTTTCCCTTTTGTTGAATTTTTTCCAAAATTCAATTTTAGTTAAAGCTTTCCCTTTCGTTATATTTCCCAATATAAGATTATCTTTGAATTAAAATTAGGGAAAATGACACTTTTGTGCACCTAAATATACACTATTGACACTTTCATACCCTAACTTTTTTTTCTCTTTTTTCCATAGCTTACTTTCATTTTGCAACAACTTTCTTCAGAAATTTCAAAATATCCAAATTACTCCTAAATTGAACCAAAATTAAACCTGATTTAAATTTGGTCGAATTAAAGAGTGTGAAAAGACGAAATTGCCCTAAACTATTCATCAAATTTTCAAAAGTATGCCACCCTTTCAACTATTCCTCTCCTCCTCCTCCGCCACCCCTCCTCACCGGCGTTTCTCCAGCATCCATCATCAGGGTTTCTCCGGCATGTGGGGAGCACGGTGGACCGACGAGGCCTCTAGAACACCTCCGCCAAGGTGTCCGTCTCGACCCAATCGTCCTCGACCCCTCCTTCTCGTCTTCTCCGGTGATTCTTCGCCGAAGCCGACCATGGTTCTTCCTCTGCAGCCTCCACAACACAAAATGGCGAGCATCGACGAGGTGGGTATCGGGCAGCGAGCATCGACGAGGTGGGCAATAGGCAGTGACCAAAAGGGTAGAATGCGGTGCTCTGACGATCGTCTCCGGCACAAAATAGCCGAAAAAGAGAAAGAGGGGGAGAGGGAATAAGAAATGAGTTCAAGAATTCAAAATTTTCACTCGCCGGAAAGTGTGCCGGAACATATTTTCCGGCACACTTTCCGGCGAGTGAAAATTTTGGCACAACTTCGGTCAGCTCCACCAACTCCGGTCACTCCGGTCACCAGGCACGAAACCCAACAGGTAAGCTCTGGCGATCGATGATTCTTACGATGCTCCGGCGATCGACGAGGTGCTCGCTACTCAGCAGTTTCGTCACCTCGCCTCTGTTTTCCAACCAGAAAATAGAGCATATGACTGCTGCTCCTGCGCCATCGCCCCGCAAGTCTCCGGTGAAGCCGAGCCTCCTCCCGAGAGACAGCCATCGCCGCTATCGTCTCCCGCCATCGCCGCCACAGGAGGTTCTGTTTTGATGAAGTAAAAGGGTCCAATGGCATTCACTTGAAATTTTGATGAATAGTTGAGGGTAATTTCGTCTTTTCACACTCTTTAAAAAATTGGGCCAGTTCTCTCCATTAGACAAGGGGTAATTTCGGTATTTTGAGAATTTTAGAGGTAAATTGTCCAAAAAGTTAGGGTATGAAAGTGTCAAAAATGTATATTCAGGTGCGCAAAAGTGTCATTTTCCCTTAAAATTATAATTATAATTCATCAAATCCTAAAAGGGCCTCAAGCCCATTTAATTAAAATCCTTTTGAGCCCAATTAGACTTTTGATTATTAATTAAATGACTTGAATTAAATCTGCCCAAAATTCACCTAGACCAATTTCTGTAACCGTCCAGTTTACAACCTAGACCGGTAATTGTCTAATCCGTTCTGATTTAGGTTAGACTGGTCCGGTCTAACTAAACCGGAAAGTGAACTTCCCCGAGTTTCTTATCTCTTCTCATTTGGACTTTCGAAGTCCTCCTTTTGCTATATTCATCGAATTAAGTGTGTGACCCTCTAGGCTCACGACACGTTGGCAGATCGGCGCAAAATTACCATTTTTCCCTCCCCATCATAATTGGCCTCTAGTAAGACATTATGATTACCCAACGCTCATGATTATCGATGATTAGACTTAACCTCATATCGTCCAAGTCATTATCCTTTTATCTCTAGATATCCAGATTGATCATTAGGCATAGAGCCGTCATCCTTATATAATCAATCAATGTTTATTGATCTGTGAGATAACTGAATCCTAATACTTTGTATCTCTAGCATGGTCATGCATTTCCTTTCATTCAGTCTCATCAAGTGGCCCAAACAGATATATTTCCTATGCCAGAGCATGAGGGATAAGTCCCTTAACCGGCTTTCGTGTTCCCTCATGTAATCCATAACTGAGTCAATCAGAGCCCTTATGACTACCCTTTTAATAAAAAATGTCAGGCAATTTCAAACACGGTTACTGATCACATAGTAACTACAAAGACTCCTTGGTCTAAGGATACTTTGACAAGCTACAATATGTGAGTATACTCATGACAACATTTATACTGCATACTCACCATCGGATCGTCCAATATCATTCCCCGAATGACATCCATGATCTAACTTCGGCAATGCCTTGCCATGATTAGTAGAGCGTGATCATATAGAGTTATCCTCATACTGATCGCTTCTGATGAAGCTTATGTGACTAGTGACTCATTAAATGTGAATCTTTACGATCTATATTTCTACTATTATTGATGACACACATAATGATATAGATCGAATTCACATTTAATGTATTACTACAACACATTACTAATACAATGTCGTTTTATTTATTCTGAAAGATAATAAAACATTACAAATAGATAACTTATTACATTGGGCTAGGGCACAAATCCAACAACTCTCACAAGGAAAGGTTGAAAAGGAGGCACCTACCTATCCTACGCATGTATCGCCGGTATAAAGTAATCAGCACGTCGAAATTCTTATATAATCAATTTCATTCATATGGGGGATTGTTGGACAAAAGTGAATAAATGGTCAAGTTAATATGTGTTTCACTTGTGATAGGTTAGCTGGAGCAGTGGTTTTGGAACGCTTAGACTCAACCTAGAATAATGTGAAACACGTTTATATAATCTATGATATGAGATCTTTCCAACGTATATCACAAGCCCTAAACATACAAGAGTTGAATGAGAAATTGAAGCTCAAAAATGATCACTTGAAATGATGTTATTGATAAATTGAATTGTAATGTTCTCAAAAGTACTGCACATCCAATGTTCTTCTCAGTTTAAAAGATTACTAGCATTTCATAAGGTAAATATAGTAACATGCTTCTATGTACTTATAAGAAAAATTAGAGAAAAGACTCTCTCTCGCATGCGCAGGGGAGGGGTGCAAATAATGGGCCGACGAGCAGTTTACGGGCTTGAACTTGTGTGCGTCGCACAATGTGTGCGACACGAATGCCACGGAAATTTTGGGGGCTGAAGCCCGCCACATATTTGCTTAGGACCATAATGTCTCTCAACAAAGTTTCAATTTATAATTCATAAATATTTATTTTCTAATTTAAGAAATCAGAAAAAATATTTTTCCAATCTTGAGAATTCTTGAATAATATATTTTGATTTTGTAAATTTAGGAACAAAGTGGTAAATGCCATTAATTGAAATTTCTCTTGAAGGAGAATTACCTAAACGTTTTATGACCTATAGTCGAAATTCATTTTTCCTCAATTACTTTATGTATCCCAATACTTAGGTGTATTAAAGTGTCATTTTTTCTTAAGGTGACATGATTAACATTGACTAATCAGTTATTTCATATCTAAGTAATTCTCGATCCGATAGTTTACGATATAGATATATATTTAACAACAAAATTTTAAGAAAATATATTTGAAGATATCGGTAGTTGTCCAGTCGTATCCAAACAATAATTAGTTTGTTGTTGATAGCTAGCCAGTACGTAAATATACCACATTAAACTGAACCAAATCAAACCGAAGGAGAAGTACGTCGTTAAGTTCTCACGTTCTCATTAATCGTATATGCATGTTTTGTCAACGGTTAACATGTTCCACACCATCTGATAATTAAATATCGTAATGATCGTCAAGCTTAAGTACATAGCAGCCAGCCTTAGTCAACCTCTCAATCCATAAATATATTCCATATTCTAATTTATTATTCACCGATCCCACGTGCATTAATGAGGCTAACATTCTTAAGTCAATGTTAACACTCAAAATACACATTATATACACAACAATACAACCTGCCATTCCCAAAAATCACATGACTCCATATGATCAATTTTGTATTTTATGCCTATTACCATCTCCAAGATATAACACACCACGTACTTCATTAAATTGCTCTATCTCATCTACGTGCCAATTAGTTAGGTACAGCGAATTCATGTTTAACACTAACAGCTTGTCTTAATTCCTAATCATACCATGTGAAATTTTGATTCGTAACGTAGTTAAGATGTCGAACACAATGTTGTAACGATTGGTTTGACAACTTCTTTGATCACAAATAATGGATAGTAAATAAACAAACGGTAAATAGAAAACACAAGAGATGTTTACCCAGTTCGGTGTAACCACACCTACGTCTGGAGGCACTCTGTCAGTGGAAAAGTTTTCACTATACGGTAGTCAATTGTACAACTCCAAGCATCAACTAGCTGTCACACAAGCTATTTTTCTAAATTACTATTACTACTCTATGAAATACCTCGACCAGGGACTCCCCCTGTCTTTGAGAACGCCTTAATTCCACTCTTCGAGCAAGCTCCTATGCTCGGTATATTTTTGTCTTCGATAATCTTCGTGAAACTTCAATCACGTACACAAACCCCCAAATCACTTATACTCAAACTCCTCGTATGATGTATAGTGATCGACACTGTTCTTGATAAATCAATCAGCCTCTCAACACGCCAGTTTTGCACGGTTAAGAGCTCTGAATATTTAGCACAGAGAACGTATAGAAGAATATCGAGCAGAACGTCGAACAGAACGTCTAGAAAAAAAACGTCCAAGTTGCTATGGGAAAAGCTTCTGCTTTTATAGCAACTTCACATACCTAATTTGTAACCCTCAAGTAGACCGACTCCACATAGGAAATAATTCCTATGCCGCCTTAATTCTTGGGAAGAAAATATTGTCTCTATAATAAAGGAATTTTGTAGACAGTTTTCTGCATGGCTGGAAGTTTTCATAATCCATACATACTCGAATTACTCTCAGACACGTTTTTTAGAAACAAACAGGAAAGATCGAAAATTAATATAAAAATTGAGCACACGATGTCGTTCCAAAAGTCTGCAACATATTGTCTGACATCTTTTGTTGCACTCGAAAATAACGTCAACACTAAACTAAACGTACCAACACCATGAACCTTCTATCTTATAGGATTATGCCGTAATTAATTATAGCATTATTATTGATTGTTCCGTAACTAAATTTATAGGCGGGCTATCGGAGAAATGAATGAGAGCTACCCCAATTAGTATTAGAACATTACTTAACAATTTTTTAAAGGCTACATAGAGACATCATTACACAAAAACATATGTTAAATCATTAAACATATATTACATATCTAATTCTTTTTATGTAAAATGAATAGTACTTTTAAAAGTAGATCTTGGTTGTAAAAAGAGACAAGGATATCAATCATTGAACAATAAAGAATTGAAGAATACCCCCAACTGGGTAACAAGAGAATTTCACTGATTTTATCTGCATTTTATAACAAATGCTACAAATTATAACTAAATATGCCATGTTGATGAGCAGATACTTCGGGAATGTGTAAAAGTGGACCATAAACATGTGATAGAGCCATGTGATCCTTTAAACTCACTTGATGTACTCTTTGATTGAAAATGGCCCTCTCCTCATGCCACAAGTATATTTATAAACTATGTCAGCGACTACATTATTCAAACATTAATAAGTTACTTCATACAAATCATTGTTCCTCTTGGAATCAATAAATGAAACATTAGTATGTAGACCCGAAGCATCACTTACTTACCAACATATTTTTCTAAAATTAACATTCAAAGAGACATTCACTAATTAACTTAACACTAATGTCGAATAAACAATTTAATATATGTTAAAACAAAGTTAATAAAATTCAAGGTTTGTTCGATTAATTATCGATTCATCTAAAATTAATTTCAGTTAATTCCCAAGTTGAGGAAATGAAACTCTAAGAACAATACAAGAAGATTGAAATAAAACAAAGAGCCTAAGGAACGGCTTGGAGAGAAGATATTTTACTTTCCGCCTGCATCCGTTGTAACGTTTGAATCATAACAATGTGGTGTCCTCAGAAATGAAACCCATGTATTTACAAAGTTCCCAAAATTTCTTGACGCTTGCAGCGTGATTAGATTGAATTGGATTGCTTGGATTCTTTTTGAAGGAAGAAGGATCCGGGGCTAGGGGCTTGGGAGG
Organism: Geranium rotundifolium; assembly: GCA_963920655.1. NCBI lineage: Eukaryota > Viridiplantae > Streptophyta > Magnoliopsida > Geraniales > Geraniaceae > Geranium > Geranium rotundifolium. The sequence continues at coordinate 21,734,877 of OY987321.1, forward strand.
GGAGAGCTTAGCGTGTTTCTTCTTATGCGAGAAACGAGAAGAACGGCGACGATAAACCAATAGAAGCGAGGGAGACACTCTCCAACGCTTCCACCCTACGAGATTAATCTTGGGCCTTGCAAGAATCTCTCAAGAGGGATGTCCATATCAAGAGTGGGTACGATGAATCTTTTAATTCGATTAATTTTCAATTAGTCTTCAAAAATCTCTCTACTTTACTAACGTCTTGTGTTTTTTTAGAATACTGTTAAGCGGCCTTAGGTTCAAACTCAAGTGACACATGCACAAAGGCATGTAAGTACTATTTGATAAGATAAAATAAATCTGTAAGATTAGGTTGTACATATCGGGTCGGGCTTCATAACTAAAAGGTCAAACTTAATAGTTGAATTTAACCCTACCGTTTATATACAATCATTTGATTTCATTTTCTTTCAATTTTGCACGCATACTTATTTTCCCCCTTACGTGAACCATAGTATCGGGCTCCACCAGCACAGGCCAAATCGGCCCCCTTTGATACCATGTAAAACTAGACTATACATATCGGGCAGGACTCAGGCTTATTAGTTGGGTTTGACCCTACCATTTATATACTACCCTTTAATTTCATTTTCTTTCAATATTGAACTTTATATTCTCAACAAAATCCTTAAGTGTGCTATTTTTGTCTGTCTAAACGTAAGTGTTTCATTTTATTTGCTTAATTAATAGTATATTCTCAATTATATATGTACCCTCATGAGCAACTTACTGCCCTTTTATATATTATATAATGATTGTTTCATTTACTTTCTTAACAAAAACTAAGGTTCCCCAAAAGTTTTCTTGTGAGTGATATCTGAAAAATGTAAAGATTGGAGAATTAGAGTCTTGCCACTTCTCCTACAGCTCTTGGTTAAGGATTGATAAAGTTATGCTTTAATTCTTGTTTATGTTTATCAACATATACTAAAGAGTGATAACAAATATAATAAGAAAACTACAGACATTCAGACAAAGGTTTAACACATGAAAGTGTATACTGCACTTTAGACAAAGTAAAATATATAACATAACAGAGTATTTTTTAAAAGAAAAATAAGTAGGATACATATAAAATATGAAATTAACAATTCATTATCCATATATAGGAAACTAGCTGGGACAAGATTGTAGTCTCAGCTTTGAGAATTACATTGGAAATTAATGTTTTAATCAAACTCTTAAACTGGATTAATAATCAGCTACAATAATTTTCTATTTTTTGGGTACATTTTACATCTTCCCAACACAAACTAAAGCTCACTGCAACACATATTTTCTGCAGTTCCAAAAATTCCTTGGATTAATAGTTGCCATTATTGTTACATTTCATCTACTAATCCCGAATCTTCACGACTTAGAGGATGAGCTTGAGTTTCTGCTGTCTCTCTGAGACGACAGAATCGCATCAATGGCTTCCTTCACCTGAGATATATCCGGAGCCTTCCCTCCTTGCACCGGCCAGAACTCATCCGTCGCCAGCACCTATATATATTTTAAAATTTTAACTTCAAGATTAATTGACGGTCAAAAACATCTTGAGGCTTTCAGCTATCAACTTGGATTGTAACAATATTTAATAGATCACTAATTACCTTTACTTGCAACTGAAGGAACTTGACATAACTAATTGCTTTCTCTAACATGGTGACCAAATCAACCTGCAGAAAAGAAACCAAATTAATTATATAAACGATAAACGAAAATTGAAAACTGAAAAGCAAGCAAGCATATATAATATATACCTTGGTACCGTTGGGAACAAGTTCCTGAAGAGTCTTGAGGCGCTCGCTAATCCTCTCTCTTCGATTCTGCAGCACAAACATTCCTTTTTCAATCTTAAAATGATTTTGCTTCAATTGCAATCAACTTAACTACACATAATTTATTTATTTTTGTGATCATAATAATTACCTTAGCCGCTATACTCTGTGGATCCTTGGATGATGAAATAGCAGCAGCAGCAGTAGCAACATCAGTAGTAGTAGACACACTACTACTCTTGTTCGCTTTCTGCTTAGTCTTTGTTGTGCATTGCTTCTTCAATACCGGCACGCTTGAATTATCTCCCTGAAACACAAACCATTTTATGTTAAAGTCCCAAATATACTTATAATAATGGTGACACAATCCAAATTATTGTGAATGGAATTACCGAAAGGGGGCGCTTGTGGAGGAAGGATGATTCCTGTGGTAGAGGATTGGTGTCGTTGATGCAATCAGAAGGCGCATCGGAATATAACCAGCTGAAGGGTCCTTCTGGGGCAGTACTGTCTTTGGAGTTGGAGGAGGAAGTGAAATCGTCAAAAAGGCGATGCGAAGAGGACTGATCGGTGGTGATCAGATTCTCCTCCCACATGGAGTAGTCGTCTAGGCGGTGAGGAATCAGCTGAGGCTTGTGCTGCTCAAAGCTCAGCAGATTGGAGACAGAGGAGCCATTGGCATGATGATGATGATGATGATCAGCTAATGTTTTGAAGTTGATGACAGAGTTATTAGCTGATTCGTCCTGATGGTGAATCAAGCTAGGCATGGAGTAGTCATGCTGTGTTCTGTCCCTCGCCACCGCCATCGATCTCTTTCTCTCTTCTCTCTGTTTTGAGACTGTTTTTGGTATTGAACTGCTTCTAGATCCGGCAGGTGTAAGCAACCGGTGATGGAGGAGCAAGCTATATGTAGAGAATGTATCGGTATTATATAATTCATTCATTGTTTTTTAATCTGTGATGTGTTTTATTATTTGTTAACCATATTCTCTTATAGTTTAAATTGGTTTTAGATAGGGACATTTCAGGACAAATTGTGACTTATAGTTTTATGGTGTCATTTTTGTACAAAGGCCTTGAGTATCGTTAATAGCAAAAATGTGATGGAATTTATTTCGTGCAAGATATGTATAATGACCAAAATTCATCTTAATTTAAGAATTAGTATTTTATAAAAGATTTGAAGATAATAATTTTTAATTAAAAATTTTGATTGTACAAAATTTAATTAAGAGATAAAAACAAGAAAACTATTTTTTTATTCTTATTATTCAGAGTATTTTCAACATTTTAAATATACAGACATTTTATAAGAAAAATAAGAAGTATTTTGCAATTAATAAATAGGCATGACACATTTTCCCTATTTTCTAATAGTTTTAACTCCTATATGAGAGTACTTGTCATTATTGGGGCACAGAAATAATCCATATTTGAATATAAAAATATTGCCGATATATTTTGGACCTCGAAGTAATAACATATAATGTTTTTAGTATGGATTAAATAACACATAATGTTTGTGTCGGATATTTAACTATGAATTACCATAATTAATAGCCTGAGTCAGAACATATATTATTATTATTATTATTATGGGTTTGCATTGGGATTGTTATTAGCTGGAGGATAACATATTATAGAATGTGAAGGGAAGAGAAGAGAAATAAAGGACTCAGCTGAAACGTCGCCGTATCTTGCGCCACCGCACGTCGTCGTCCAAGATTCCCACTATTACATTACTGTCACTGAGTTTATATCACTGTGTGTTGTATTGGGACCTTCCTCTCTGCTTCCCTTCGCGCCCATCGACACGTGGCTTCGCTATCTTCGATTATTTTCTTTATTCCTTCTTACATTCCAATGTCGATCAAGAATGAAACACACATATTTTCCTTCATTTTAAAGGAAACTAACAATGTTGTTTCACTTCTGCTATATATGGTTGTCATTTGTCATAAACATGTGCATCAATTTGAGTTGACAATAATATCATCAATCGCCAGAAATTCATGAGCTTCAACTTCAAAGGGTTTAAGGGTTTTTTTCTAACATGTCTATTCTGATTTCGTGTGTATTTTGATGCCTTGCTCTAATGCATGTACTGAATTGATTAGTATGCATCGGTGAATTGTTAAACCAAGGTGACCTTGCACCCGTGATTGCCTCTTCATCCGGTTAAATTCTCGTGTTATTGCTTCCTCGTTCTCGTTATCATTTTTCACTCTAAAATCCACATTTACATAATTTACATTTCATTAGTAAAAATGTAAAAACTAATTTGCCCTAATTGGTCTATGAATTTGATCAGGGATTACTATATTAATACTTGTAACGGTCGCTTGCATTTGCATGTGACTGAACACATGTGTAACATTCTCCACAAGCTCATAATGTGATGTAATTTATCCAAATCATCTAAGAATTGTGACACAATTCCATATTATTGCTTACTTCCCTCTCATTTATTACATTGTATATACAATTAGCATTAGTGTAGAATATACTATTGCTTTATCAAGTATTTGTAAGCTTCTATAAACCGGTAGCCTGAGTATGAATAAATCATCGAAAGCCATAGCTTTTTTACATGGTATCAGTGTTGGGGAGATTCGGGTCTTATCTAGTAGGAGCACCTAAGAAAAGCCCACACACATTAGAACTTACCTTTGACCCAAAAGATTAGCCTAGTGAGTCTAGGGTCCAATGTGTGTATAAACCCTCCTTATAATCAATACTCTTCTGATGTGATGTGAGACTTTGAACTCACATGTGGACATAACAATCAAAGCCTAATTTTTTTTATCAGGCTTCTTCTTAGCAACTATGGTGTGACACTACAGATCTAATAGGTGATAATCAGAGTAGTCTTCTATCTGACTTCCCTTTTAGGTTCACAACTCGTATTTGATAACTATCTAGGTCATTTGGTACAAGTTGGCATTGATCAACTACATATTGAGAAGCACTCTTAAAAGCACGTTTGGTTTTCGTTAAATGAACCATGTTCAAACCACTTAGGTTCCTCTGCAATATGTCACCATAGAAGAGCTTATGGTAACCAATTTCGTCACACCATCGCTATGCATGCATTTAACGATCACGCATACACCAGGCTCGTCTCGCTAGGCCTCTAGTCCCTGGGCTCATAATTGCATGATTCCACATGTACTTAACGATCACGCGTCCTGACGTTAATAATGCGGTTCACATACTCAATCAGTTCATGCTCTTACCTTGTTTGCCTCATTTGGAGGTTTCCGACCATGTACTTCGGTATCTCAATAGTTGCCTAGGTTGGGGCGTGATACTGCTCCCAAGCCACACTTCCATACTTGTACAATTATATTAGGAAGTTGATTCGGTTGGATGCCCGACACTCTCCGATCTACAACCAACTTTATTTGCTTCCTCGGTTCCTCTCCAGCATCTTGGCAAACCAAGAGAAAAAGTGTCGTGTCTTGCTCTTCCGTAGAGACTGAATATCGAGCAATGGCCGCCACCAGTAAACATCAAATCAGTGATATCTTTATCAAAGAACTCATGCGAGATGATTTTCACGACATTTTTAGCAAGTTGGACATTTCTAATAGCATGCTACAACTTGACCATGATTTACTTTCATACTTCATTTATCACCTTGTATATACAATTGACATTAATTTAGAATCAATTAACATTAGTACAGAACGTATTGTTGCTTTACCAAACACTTGTAATTAGCATTAGTTTTTTGGTGATGAGGCTGTGACAGTGAGGTGAGTTTTATGTTGTTGATGGGAATCGCTTGTTGATGTGGCTTTTATGTTATGTTTTTCATGGAAGAGAGAATTTAAAGGGAAAATTTAATAGGAGAATACATAATAATAATTTTAATGCTAAAGTCCTACTGCTATTGGACTTGATATATTGATTTAACAATCACGCATATACAAATTAGAAACCGAAGCTATCTACTTTTGGATGATGAAGCTCATTGGTCTGGAACAATGGACAACGATGGTGATGGCGGAGTAGTAATTGACGGAGAAGATGATGACGACGACGAAGAAGAAGAGTATAGATGTTGGGGTCGAGAAGCACTTCTTAGAATGAAGAGAAAAACTATGAAGATAAAGATTGAGAAAAGACACGAGATAAACCCAATTGACTGAAATATGTCCATGATTTGATTTGCCTTCAAAATTAAGGAATGAGTGTTTATACATATATGTAAATAAAAATCACATGAAGAATGCATAAACAAGGTTCTCAGTCATGCCAAAGTTGCTTCCTTTGCCGATTCTCCATAAAACGTATATCACATACACAATTTCAATGTTCCAAGCATATTCCTAAAATGTGATTAATAAAGTTTCTAAGTAAGATGAGGTTAAAAATACAAAAAAACTTCATTTAACTACGTACATATAGAATGAATTGTTTTGCATATAATTACATATACATTTTTTAACCTAGTAAATACTCAATTTTGACAAAATCGTCACCATTACACATATGTGAGGTTTCGTTAGTTTTTTTTTGTGAAAATATTTAAATACTCTTATAGATAAAATATTTATAAAAAAATTGATTGAAAGGACTAAATGTCCTTCGTTATCATTTTAATTTTCAAAAATTTACCCCTATTGTACTACAAATGGTGACCACCTCGCCATAAAAAAATCAAGTCTAATTCGCCTATTTGCAATTCAAACCCAATAACACATCAATTTTTTTTTTATATTTCAAAAATATCAATGGCCCTTTTTTCTTGGTGGTGCCTTTTAAATTAATAAATACTTTCCTTCCTTAATCTCACTCACATCCACTTCAACGATCGAATCCTCTCCCGGATTAGGGTTTCCAATTCTTGCTTTTGGGGCTGAAATTGGTCTAGATTTATGTACTGGAGCATGGTGGCGTTGACAGTGTAGTTCTCGGTCTCGGCAAATATGTTGGCCCACGTTGGTTTCATCAAACCCTCAAATTTAAAACCTTGATTACTTGTGATTATGAGGTATTGAGGACTCTTATGCAGCAGAAACTGCCATTTCAATTCACTATTGAAAAATTTAAAAAGAGTAAATGGTTATGTTGATGTATTAGGAGAAATGGATTCAGAATTTTGGCTTATTCAACAATATTATTTGTGTATTATTATGTTATATCCCTGCAGTTGGAATCATTGGTAGATTTTTGGTGGGTTATGAGGAGAAGAAGAAGGCGATGAATGTGAGTTAGAGAGACCATAAGGAGGTGGTTTATTTTCAAGATGGGAATGGGAGAGGGAGAGGGAGAGAGAGTTGTTAATGGTGTTGTTTTGAAAATTAGAATGTAATGAAGGGATAATTCCTGGTGGCTACACCTAGATTTTGCTGTTTTTCACCTGGGTACACCTAGAATTTTGTTTTTCAGCTGACTACGCCTAGAATGTGCAAAATTTTCACTTTGCACTTTCCGTCCAATTCTGTTAGTTTCTAACGTTTTTTCATGTGAAATGACTAAAATGCCCTTAAGGTTAAATCAGTTATTATAATTGGATTGAAAAGACTAAAATGCCCTCACCTATTCATCTAATTTTCAAAACATGCCACTCTTCACCCTCACCAACCCAACCCTATAGCCTCGCCCCCTCGAGCTTCCTCTCCTCCACCTTGCCTCCGCCTCTTCCTCTCTCGTTCCTCCTGCTCCCGAGCTCCCTCTATTCCTCCTGCTCCCGTCCTTCAAGCCCAGAAGCGGCCCGAAAGATCCAAAAAAAGCAACACAAAAATATCAAGAGAGACCCAAAGAGAGGGTTTGGCTGGTTCGCGAATCTTTGAAGGTTCTCCGACGAGGATTTGGCAAAGCTCATCGGGACAGAGGAGGTGCAAGTGGATATGACCCGGAAGTTGGCTTTGCCAAATTGAAAAAACGCTCCCAACAAGAACAACAATCATCCATACAACAATTAATTTTTATTAAATCTACATATGAGAAGGTGCCACAATGTTATAGATAAGGAGGTGCTCCAATTTGCAGAGTTACAGAGACGGAACCCAAGAAAATTGAATAGCCCATTTGGAGACAAAATCGAAAAAATTGAATCATAGTGGATTTCGATTTTGAGGATGTGCAAATCAGAGTGGGTTTTGTCGAAAATATCATAAGTGAATTCTGGTGGTTGCAGAAAGGTGGTGTGTCTGAGAGAGTGATGGATTGGTGTGGTGGAGAGTGTGACGAGGTCTGGTTTTGAAGAGAGGGGTTCTCGGCGGCTGGTCCCGGTTCTGGTTCTCGATCGGCTCTCCGGCATTCCACCCCTCCGCGGCCTTCTGTAAACTGGAGATGGAGAAGCCCCAACCGCCCCATCCTCCGCCGCCGGGAGCGGCGGCTGGTTCCGGTTTCTAGTTCTCGATCGGCGGTGGTCTTCTCCATTTTCCGATTCGAACCCAATCTCCCAAATTTCTGGGCCATCGTGCCACTCCCGGACCACCGCGACGATGCTGTGTCACATCCCGTAAATTAATATGAGAATCGGTGTGTGAGAGAGAGAAGGAAGATGAATGAAATGAGAAAGATATGGAGTGGCATGTATTTGAAAATTAGATGAATAGGTGAGGGCATTTTAGTCTTTTCAATCCAATTATAATAATTGTTTTATCCTTAAAGGCATTTTAGTCATTTCACATGAAAAAAACGTTAAAATCTAACAGAATTGGACGGAAAGTGCAAAGTGAAAATTTTGCACATTTTAAGCATAGTCAGCTGAAAAAAAAATTCTAGGTGTACTCAGGTGAAAAACAGCAAAATCTGGGTGTAGCCACCTGGAATTATCCCTGTAATGAATATCATTTTAATCTTTTGGGATAATTCATTATCAACACGGTGCAGTGTTGCATGTTTTCACTTCATTATGGTGTACTATTTTATGAGTCATTTCAATACAGAGAACTTTCATTAAGTGTCACCGTTTTAACACAATCAAATTTGAAGTAGAATGTCTATATTACCCATTTAAACCATTTTTAGTTGATTAATTCATTAAGTAGTTGATTAATTAACTAGTTGATTGATTAATTGATTCATTAATTAGTTGATTGACTAATTGATTTTTAGTTAGACTGATTAATTGATTCATTAATAATAAGTTGATTGATTTGATTAGTCGAATAGTGTTTTTTGAATCAGATTAGTTGACTAATGAATAATTAATTAAGCATTTAATACTTTCTCCTTTCTCCTTCTAAAAACCCTAACCGCCCTCGAGAGCATCTCACCGGCGAGCTCCCCCTGCCGGTGCTAGCAAATTCGAACAGTCGTCGGCGCGAATTTCATCGACGGTGGATGGGGAGTCGGACTCGGAACACTCCTCGATCTCAGTAGGTCTGTGGACGATGGTGGTGGAATCGAAACTCTATCAATTTGGGATCAATCCAAAATTCTCAATCCTTAAATGCCATCAATCGCCGGCGATTATGATGGTAATAATGAATCTGGACTGGACGGTAGGGATAGTCCCTTTCAATCTCGTTTTCATCCTCCACATGACCGAAGCTCCATTAGTATGTCGCTCCTCCTCGATCACCATCACCATCTCCATAGAGCTAAACCTGGACGAATAAGGCAAGCTCAATTCACCAGAGAGCAAGACCATAACGAAGAACGAAGAAGAACATTGTTCTTTGATTTGATTTGATTTATTTCTTTTTAATATAAGGGTATTTCGGGTATTTTTTAAAAGTTGATCTAATTCTGTCAGTTCTAACAGAGTTAGGGTAACGGTAACATATAAAAGTAGTTCACCATATTAAAATGGCTCTTAAAATAGTTCGTTGTAATGGCGTGAAAAAGTGTTATACTATACCGTAGTGATCATGAATAATCCATAATCTTTTCAATCACTTCATTTATTTGTAAGGTTATTTTAGTATTTTCACAAATAAAAAATCAAAACTAATAAAAATTAACGAAACCTAATAGAATGAATAACAGGGACACTTTTGTGAAAATGTGATATCCATTAAGCCAAAGTATTTAGGTATAATTATGTAGTAAGCGAAGTTTTACCAAAATACAAATATTAAGAACTGATGCGGGAGGATTTTGCATTTCCTCTACAGTCAAATTCACGCATTTAAACCCAATTTTACCCTAATTTTAGGTAGTTCAAAGGTTATTTATATTATTTGAGCTTTATTTATGCATGTGATGAATTTGCAGGAAAACAAATCATTGCGAGGCAGTTTTGAGCAAAAAGGGACTTGAGAGCAAAACCAATATCGAGTTGGAATGATTTAGAGCCAAGTAGAGCAGTAGAGGCAACTCACAGCACCCCATGACACGACACTTGGTCGTGAGTTGGTGAGCCGCAAGGAAAAGAGGGCGAGAGCATATGTAATAAGAAAGCAAGTCACACCACCTCAACCAACGTCATGGAATCGTTAGGTTGAGTCGTGAGTTGCAAGGGACTAAGACAAAGAGTAACGATTGAGAGTTGGGAAGTCACGACCACCTATCGTGACCTAGAGTCGTGAGGTGCATGACAAATGACCAGAGTTCTCAGGTTGCAGCTCAAGAAAGTCACGACACCTCAACTAACGATAGGGAGTCACTAGTTCGTAGTCGTTGGAAGCTATGCCATCGCTGGAAACTCTCGGGAATGAGAAAAAATGAGTCACGACTTCTTATCATGACTTGGTTGTCGTCATCTTGAACTAAAAGCTTGAATTTTCTGCGAATCTTACCATTTTACCATCATTTCATGTATTGGTATAAATAGAACTTTTTTGGGTTTCCTTTCATAAGTTCTCACATTTTAGAGGCATAGAGAAGAGGTTAGGATGTAAATAGGAGAAGGAAAAGAAGAGAGGACCCAAAAGAGTTTGAAGATGTTTATCCATGGTAGAGGTCTCTCACTCACTCTCTTGTTCTTACTTTTTAGATTTCATTTTGGATTTGTAAATGTACGAATTGAAATTCTTAATTTTTTTTTATTTAAATTTGAATTTATAGATTTTGTAGAGATTTTGATTTTGTTAATGGATTTATAATTTGCTAGTTTTATTCATTGATGTTGTGTTTTGTGCATGTTCATAAATAGATAGTGCCTAGATCTTGGTGGGATTGTCAATATAGGTTGGTTTTGGTTAATTTGATAACATGAGTATAATTTGTATGGCTGTTTGAGCTTAAATTAATATTAATTGATAATGATGGGTTGAAGTTGATGAATTGATGAAAAATCTAAATGATTGTTAATTATTTTCATAGATGTTATAAATTTGTGATCTTATTGTTAAATGCATGGTAATGAGGAGCTTGATTGTGATTTAAAACTTTCATTTGGTGAATTAACCATTAGATTGTGGTGGGATTGCAATATTAGCAGGGGCGGAACTGTAGGGGGCAGACGCCCTTTCTTGGCCCAGGAATTTAAGAATTTCGAACAAAAATTTGATCCGAAAATTGCTCTTGCCCCTTCTTGAACTCTAATTTATTTAGAAAATATATAAAAGTATTAAAAAAATTCTTAGCTCAATGGTAAAATTTTATTCTTGCTCTTACCTCCTGAGGTTATGAATTCAAACCCACAACTAACATTATATTTACACCTAAAAAGTGTCATCATAAATCTTATAAAATATTTTTATACATATTATTTAATGATAATTTCTTTTGTAAGAAAATTATTTACATCCTCTAATGCAATAATTAATATATTTATTTTACATAAAACACATTTTTATCGTTTTTCTTTTGATTTTAGTCCAATATTAATATGATACCTAGTTTTTATTTTCAAAATTATTAACGTAAACAAATTAAATTTATTCTAACTTTATTAAACTCGAATTGCACAAAAAAAATCAAACTCAAATACGAATCGACTTGAAAATTTATTTGGTTCAGGTTTATACATATAATTAAACTCGATTTGTCTCAACAAAATTATTCGAATTCAAATATTATTCAAAATTTCTAATCTGGGACTATAAATAAAACGTTTAAGCGCCTAAATCTATTGTATGAAATTTTACTTATATTTATTCTAATAAGAAATGCCGCTCCCCCTACCAAAAATTCCTGGTTTTGCTACTGCATATTAGGGTTGATTTGTTTTGTTAGATTATTTTAAGTTTTCTATATTTACGTTTCATTTTCTCACATGTATCATGGTTTTCCTATCACTCAATAAATAGAGTTCTCTTGTACATCATAACACACACATCAATAATATAAATCTCTCTCTTATTTCTATCATGGTATTAGAGTTATAACCGATCTTTAGTTAAATCTCTACGAATTTATCGCTTTGCCCACTCGTCCATGATTCGTGATTCTGACGGGTGGGCAAGGCAATTCAATCTCAATCTCTAACCAATCTCGTGTTTCTGTCTATTGCAATCACCTTGCAATCAACCCAAATCTATCACCAATCTCTCAATTGAATCTCAATAATTCAATCTCAATCTCTAACCTCTCGCTTCCGCAAACAATCAACTCGACAATCTCGTAAGCCTCCATCGATACCTTCTGCAAATCTTCTCAACCAAGTTCAAACATCGTCTCTACTCTTTTTTTGTCCTTTCCCTTATTATATTATTTTCTTTCTCAAACCAATCTGTTCTTCTTTTACTCTTTACATTATTAATTTTGGGTATCTCTCATTCTGTCTTATTCCTATTTTGTATTCTTCTGCCCTACTTCTTTTTTAGTCACTTATTTTGTTTTATATATCACTATTTGTCTTCTAAGGTGTTTACTCATTCAATTTTATTATGTCCTAAAGTGCCAACAATATTTACTGTTCTCTTTTGTCTACTTTTATACTTCTCTCTCCCGCTCCCTCGCTTCCTCACGCGCAGAAATCCCGTAAGTTGGACATCCCGTAAATCAGAAAAGTTATCCCGTAATCCGGAAACCGACTCGTGTACATCCCCGTAATTCGAAAAGTTATCCCGTAATCCGGAAACCGACACGTGTACATCCCCGTAATTCGGAAAGTTATCCCGTAATCTGGAAACCGGCACGTGTACATCCCCGTAATTCGAAAAGTTATCCCATAATTCGGACACTGCATGTGAGAGAAGAGCATCTGGCATATGGCAATCATTGGGCAGTTGCTATCTGAGCCATCAGCCATCAGGCATCTGGCAATCATTGGACATATGCTATCTCACCATCAGCCATCAGGCATATGGCAATCATTGGGCATCTGTTATCTCGCCATCAGCCATCAGGCATCTGACATCATCGGACAGTTGCTATCTCGCCATCTGCCATCAGGCATCATCGGACATCAGCAGGCATCACCGGGCATCATGCATCATTCAGCATGTACGGGCATCAGACATCCGCCATCGGCCGCGAGCGGCGCGCATCCTCTATCCCCAATCCTCGTTGTATCACCTCAACATCATCATCAGCAGCCGCAACCCTTGCCACAACTCAATACTATCAAGCTTCAAACTCAATTCTTGTTTCACCGCATTAAGTTTGAGGGGGACTGTTAGATTATATTAAGTTTTCTATATTTAGTTTCTTATATTTACGTTTCATTTTCTCACATGTATTAGAGTTTTCCTATCACTCTATAAATAGAGGTCTCTTGTACATCATAACACACATCAATAATATATTCCTCATTATTTCTATCATGTTTACTTGATGATTTTGGGTATTGCGAGATCAACATGTCTTTGACCTTAATTATGGTTAAATTGTGTGGACTACCCACTAATTAGAAATTTGGAAGTGACACCGTGAACATGAGCACATTTTTTACTTTTTTGTTTTTGACTTTTTCTCTATCTTGAAATTACTCTAGTTTTCTTTGCACCTCAAACTCGACAATTCCGAACACCTAAACTAGCGTTCACTAACTAAAATGTTAAACACCCTATGTTATCGAGTGACTGGTACATTCCCGTGTGTAGGGACGGCAAAATAACTCGAACCCGACGGGTACCCGATCAACCCTCCCCGATCAAAACGGGTGAAACCCGAATTTTTGCGAGTTAGGGTCGGGTTCGGGTTTTTTGAACGGGTTTTTGAGCGGTTTCGGGTGCGGGTTGACGTATACCCAATCCGGTTTCAACCCGCACCGTTCGAATTTTAAAAAATAATAATTTATATGTTAATATTATATAATATAATTTATATTATCAATCATTTTTTAACAAAAAACGTTAAAACCTAAATTCTAATTACCCAATCACGCAAAAAACCTAAAATAATATAATATAACATCTGTTTATATTATTGTTTTTGCTTGTATTGTAAAAAAATTACTAATTAAGTTCATATTTGAATATTCGGGTCGAGTTTCAGGTTTAGGAGAAAACCCGTATCCGACGGGTTTTTTACGGGTCGGGCACCCGCTCAAATTGACCGGGTTTCTTGCGGGTCGGGGGCCTGTTGGAAGTGAGCGGGTGCGGGTTGGGACGAATTCGACCCAAACCCGGTCCATTGCCATCCCTACTCGTGTGTAGGGGTGTTCAAGAAACCCGAAACCGGCCAAACCGGTCCGACCCGAACCGAAACCGAGACATTCGGTCACCGAGCTATTCGAACCAAACCGAAACACCGATACTCTCAAAAATTAAGTGACTTTGAGGTGATTCAAACCTAGGTCTCATGGATGAGAGTAGAAGCTTTCCACCATTGCGCCACACATACTCCATTGCTTTATTATACATACTATAATTTATATATCAAATTGAAATATAGTTTCACCACTAATAGTTTGACACATCACTCGCCCAAACCCTAATTCCAATCCCTTATAAATACATTTCTTGCAGTTGCAACTTCCACCCACATCATTCATCAGCATCAACCCCATCCCTTTCTGCAAAATAGAGGCGACCATCCCTCTCCTTCTTCAACCCCATCCCTCTCTGCAACTCCGCCAAATCCACCCTCCCCGTCGACGACGCCGTTACAGGGTCCCCTCCTCCTCTGCCGCCGACCAGCCACCCCCTCCGAAGGTCTCCTCCGATATCTTCGACCCCAAGAGGGAGCTCTCCGGCCTCCGCGCTCGTCATCGTCGGCGTTCTCTCCGCCGGCGTTCTCTTCGAGGATCGGGAAGAAACAAAATTGAATACAAGAGAACCAGCTCATGCATCCCTTTTTAAATAAAGCAGTGAAATGGAGAAATTAACAACAGGTTACTTGAATCAAGTAGGAGAGTAGCGAAGGATGGATGAAGAGTAAGGTTTTTCCCTCAAGATCATAATGGGTGAATACCAGAACATGGAATGATAACTTAACAATGACCCAGCATAATTTTTTGTGTTCTTTTATTTGTAATTTTGTGATCATGAATTGGATTAGATTGTTTTATGTAGGTTTGTATATTTTAATTTTATAATTTTGCATAATTTTGTTTTGGGCTTATAGAAATGGGCTGAAAACAACCCAAAAATTAATTGGCCCAATTAAATTTCGGTATACCGTGAAACCGACCGAACCGAACCGGTGACTTGGTCGGTTATAATCGAACCGATCGACCACCCATCGGTCCGGTTTTCAGTTATGAATATTTAAAAACCGAACCGGTCGGTTCGGTTTGGTTAGGACTGGTTCGGTTTCAGACCGTGAACACCCCTACTCGTGTGCGTGGGGGACTCCATCCCTGGTCAAGTCAAAAACTTAAAGCAAGAAGTTTAAAATGTTAATGTTTTAAAACGATGGTTACAATGAAAATAAGAATTTTTGCAAAATAAAACAAACGAAAATTCGTGAAAAGAATAATTACGAGACTCGTTACAATTTTCCATTATCTTAATTAGTTTCTTTAGAAACACTTGTGAAGTCATATTTGATTAAGCGAATAGATTTTGGCAGTAGTTTTGAACCAAATTAAAACCTAGTGTTGTCGTCAGTCCCGGAAACAACCTCTGTGCAATGGGGAGGAAGAGGAGGACGCCGTACGGTGTTGGTGACCATCGCAAGCGACCGCACCACTCTTCTTCAACCCTAACCCCACCGCCCAATCCATCTCCTCCTCCTCCTCCGCCGCGTAACCGTCCATCGTTCCCTTCCTATCTCGAAACCCCCAATCTATCGCCCAAGCTGAAGACCCTCTGCTCATTCATCGCCAACAACCCCTCCTCCGCCGTGGAGCGGGCCTTCGACGACGCCGGAATCAGGGTCTCCACGGAGGACGTCGAGGCGGTCCTCAAGCTCTCCTACGACTTCCCCGCCTCCGCCGTCAAGTTCTTCCGCTGGTCCGGCCACCAGCTCGCCAACCACCACAGCCCCTACGCCTGGAACCTGGTCGTCGACCTCCTCGGCAAGAACTCGCTCTTCGACGCCATGTGGGACGCCATCAAGTCCATGAACAAGGAGGGTTTGCTCTCTCTCGCCACTTTCGCCTCCGTCTTCAGCAGCTACGTGGTCGCCCACAAGGTTAACGACGCCGTTATGACTTTCGAGGTGATGAATCAGTACGGTTGTCCTAGAGACATCATTGCCCTCAACTCCCTCTTGAGTGCCATTTGCAGGGATGGGAGCACGGCCAATGCGGTGGAGTTTCTTGGCATTGCTAAGGCGAGGATACGGCCAGATAAGGATACTTACGCGATCCTGCTCGAGGGTTGGGAGAATGAAGGGAATGTGGAGAAGGCGAGGCTGGTTTTCGAACAGATGGTCGCGGAGATTGGTTGGGATCCCGAGAATGTGCCTGCTTATGATTCTTTTTTGAATATTTTGCTCAAGGGTCCCGAGGGGATCTACGAAGCGATGAAGTTCTTCGAGGCCCTGAGGGATAGGGGGTGCTACCCCGGGTTGAAGTTCTTTAAGGCTGCTCTTCAGGAGTGTGTGAAGAACAGCGATGCGAGGCGCGCCGAGTCTCTTTGGGAGACGATGGTGGATAAAGTTGGCCTCAGACCGGATACGCTCATGTACAATTCGATGATTGCAATACAGTGTTATGCAGACAATTTTGAGTTAGCCAGAAGGTTTTTGGATGGGATGGTGTGTACCGGGGCATTCCCGAATACAATTACTTACAATTTGTTGTTTAAGTTTTTGATTGATAATAGGAAGTTAGAGGAGGCTTCAGCAATATTCAGCGAGATGGTGAAAAATGAGTTTGCTCCATATCTTGCAAACTGTGACATTGCAGTCAGGAGTTACATGGAGGCTAAAGACCCTCATATGGCTATTAAGGTGTGGAAATGTATGATACAAAATCACAGTTCCGGGTTGGAGGAGACAGGAAATTTCTTGGTTGATGAGCTTCGCGATCGTAATATGCTCCCTGAAGCAGTTAAGTATGCTGAAGATATGATTGACAGAGGGATTAAGCTGAACTCCTCAACGATGTCGAATTTGAGGCAGAGCCTTGCTCAAGGGAGGAAGGGGTCTGTGTATGATGAACTTTTGAGGAAGTGGAAAACTCACAAGGCAGAATAGAACCTCCTCATATGGGTATCTGTATTTTCTTCCTTGTATGCTACTTCAAATTCCTAACTATGGAAAAGAGGTTGTTTACTGACATCTAGGTGTGTAGTGATTGGTAGTATAGTAGATAAGAAGATTTTGCTGTCATGGTGGAAATTTTTATAGCGCAGCATGAATGATCCATTGTAATTTTTCTGAGGACATATTCTTTATGCAATAATGAGCTTGCGGCTAATATAGCTCATATCATGCCTATGAATGACCCTCCCAGATCCTGGAGCAGTGGGACCTCTTGTACTGGACTGCCCTTTTCTTGACATTGAGAAATTGTGTTGCTCAATTGTAGTATGTGTATATACTTTTTTTCCTTCTTATGTCTGACTATCTGGTTATGCTTTTAACAGTTGCTATCAGGTTTTGTTTCCATGGACTGCACTGGAATTGGAACATTCTGAAATCACAGTTATGTTCTTGTTGTGCATATTTCCCAATCTAATAATTCATGCATGTACTACTTACAATATGTCGTCTCTTGGAGTGTCCAACTTGCATGTACCTAGAGGCCTAAAATTGTTCTACTAGTTAGTGTAGAAATTTATAAATGCATAACACGAGTATTTATTTTTGCTGGTATGTGGTTTTACCTGGAAATACAAAAATATAAATGTATGTAAGTTGTTTGAAATGCCATGCAAGTTGTAAATCACTGATGGCAGGTCTCTATTATGTAGGAACAAATTTTGTCAATGGGCTTTTAATGGTGTCCTGGTTTTAAATCATGCCATAGGTTATATTCACTGTATGCCTCATTGTAAGAGGTCATGTTAATTATTAAGGTTAGTAACTAAAATTATTGCTGGACAGAAACTAATCACATTTTGAGTTGTTTGAATTGATTTCTTATCACTTTGTTATTGCTGAAACTTAGAATTTAGAATGTTGGCAATTTTAATAATGACACATGACATGCTCACTGTGTGAGGTCAAAGTTGCAATGTAAGTCTAGCTCTTGTTGGTTCTACTGCATCTTGATTGTTTGCAAAATGGTTTAAAGTTGGAGCTTTGATTCTAAAGACTTACAGAGCTACTTAACTGCTGATTGAGTCATTATTATGTCCTCATATAAGACTGTTAATGGGGTAATCTAGATGTTGTCATGAACTTTACTGTATTCTAGAGTTGTGCTTAAACATTTCAAGCTATGAACAACTTGTTTTTGTACCTCACATGGTGAACAATCATATTGTCAGGTAGGAGATAGATCCTAGAATATCTGTATGAATGGTGTACTCGAATTAGCACCATTTGTCTGGTTGATCTGAAGCGCCAATTGTTGGTATGGACTGCAGGTGTTTGGCTCCTGAGTTTTTCCAGCAGGAGAAGAGAGAAGTTAGTGTCAATCCTCAATCCTCTACTCTAATTTGACACAGTTAACTTGCTACTCATTCCTTTCACCTTTTCTAGTCTACCCAAGCGCCATGAATTGGCATAGCAAGTGAAGAATCCCATGGCATCGACACAATCGTTTCAAATACTCACTTACAGGGTGTGCAAATTTCACACAAACCCGACCCATCCACAGATTCATTGGGCTCGTCACTCATATGCATTAGTCACCTACGAGTTAAAGTTCGAATTGCGGGTCAAAAATCACTCCACCCGCAATGTAACATGTGGATTACTGGTTGGAGGAATAACATTACATCCCAAGACTCGCACAAAATTGAAACCCAAATATCATCTACATTATATCCCAGGATCATGCGAGTCCGCTGTGATTAAAGATGTTTGATTTGGACTTGGATTCGGTCTAGACCTAGAGTCGAGCCGAATTATAATTGAAAAAAATGAAAATCTTAGACAACGGTTTGGTTTTGGTTTAGATTTTGTGAGAGCGATTGCAATTTCAATATTAACTCTTGCAAATCATAAATTGTTGAAACCGAGTACAAGACATTACATCTAAACCATAAAATTTGGTTGATTCACAAGCTTTATATTTTGTTTGAGTTGTAATATTTAAATTATAACAATTAATTTAAATTACTATCTTTTATAATTACAAAATCCGAGCTTTTGTTCATAAATTATGTCTAATTAGACACGTAAGCCGAGCTTAAATTTATACGCACATGGTTATAGATTTAATTCTTCAAATTCAAAAATTGAGGTGATCGGTTCAGTCCATTTCTTGGCCGGTTTGGTCCATGTTCAAATCAGGAACACCCCAACGTGATGCATATCAAGCCCATGTCTTAATAGCATGAGTCTATCACAATGAGCACATCAATCTTTAACAGTAACAATCTTGAGTTTAAGAAAACACCGATTTCAAATCATAATATGATTTGTAGACTTGAAAGTTGCTTTACAGTGTAAAGCAAAGCTAGAAAAAAAATGCACTCACGAAATTCAAATTGCATATATGTTGTAATTCTTATACACGATAGGATCTCATGTTGGTAATTGTAATTGATATTATTAATTTTGACAGAAATTTAAAATAAGACAAATAAAAGGGTTAAAATTAAAATAAATTACCAAAATAAATTTTGATCGGTTTCATTTGTTGGGCTTAACACTAGTTTATTTTAGGAAAGATGACAAAAATATTGTCCTAACCTATCACACTTTATTAATGACAAAAAATGCTCTAAACTTTAATTTTTTAACAAATTGTGTGTACTGATACAAAAATGAAAATTTTGTCCATGAAATTAAGAATTAAGGTTTTTATAAATAATTTTTTACTTACAAAAATTTACTAAAAATTTCAATTACAAAATTTGATTATACAAATTTTAGTTAAAATATATTTTCATAAAAACTTTTAAATATATTTATTATTTAAAATAATTCTTAATATTAAAAACAATTTTGTCATTTACGCATTTTAAAGTAGTTTCTGTTATAAACAAAATACACTACACTCTCTTGCTAAAGTATGATATTATAAAACATATTTTTATTTCTCCATTTACTTTTTGAGCTCTGTCTAAGACCCAGTACATAAATGAGTCTTGAGGTTCAAATTTGACACACTCACAACAAGCACATAATATTATAACTATAAGGAAATCTCACCTCTAAAGTATGTCAAACCCATCGATGAACACCTCTCCCCACCTATGTGCTCTAAAAGAAAGAAGTCAACTTAATTGATTGGTTCATTCAATTACAAAAATAAAATGAGAATAAGTGATGGAAATAATAAGAGACATATTATTGATGATGTATTTTATGACGTACAAGAGATCACTATTTATAAAAGGTATAAAAAATCCTAATACACGTGAGAAAAAGAAAGAAACGGGCTAAGTACCCTAATAGACCTTAACGTAATGAGAATATAATCTAACAAAAAGTAATTCCAAGATTGATGATCGTTTAAGGAGGATTTATGTTTGTGTACCTTTTCCCATGCCCTTTTTTGAAGGAAAGAAGTTTAGAACCGCCATATTCTACCTAATAACAGTAGTTTGGAAGTCCTAAGATCTACTTCTTATATTGTTGATGTATGAGTTAAAGGTCTTGAAGCATATTAGGATTGATTTAGCGTCGACATATTTCTTCATTAGAGTATCTCCAATGTGACTCCCTACAATAGCAAAAAAGTTATGTTAAGGAGTGAAAATGTAAAAATTGCACTTTAATGGGACTCCATATACGACTCACAACAATAGGGAGCTCGCCACATTTTCTCTCATATTGTTTTTTATTTTTAATTGTACTTTACTCTCTCATACCAACTTTTTATTATTAAAAAATATTATTAAATTAATATATGTAACTTACATATAGAGAAGGGGATGAATTCGTGTACAAATACTATGTTTAGCTACAAATCTACAAATATATCATGGCCTTAGGATTGAAATTTCAACGCACCAGATCAAAAGTAACTTTCAATGGCACGCGGCGTAAATAGTGTGAAGTGGAATACCATAAACCTAATTAATGGACACATAATAAGGGCAATTATGTAATTTTCACATTCAATCAATCACTGAATTTGAATAAGGACTCTTCGCTTGATTTTAGGTAAGCATTGAATGTAAATTTTCTTTCCTTTTTCTAATAGAGTCAAACCCTAGTGATTATATACATCTTAGCAAATCACACCGATCGCCCAACAAGACCACACCGCTCGCAAAATACCACGATGCATGATTTCATGGTTCCATTTCCATGGTTTTATTATTCCATAATTCCATCGTTCCATGATTTCATTGTGCCATTTTCATACCAGAGTTGTTAGGATTTGTTGTTGTTTTTTACTTGTTTTTGTTGATCATATTGGGTTTAATACCAAAGCTGCTTGTATTGGTTGTTGTTCCACCTTGTTTTTGTAAATGAGATTTCGGTTTTATCATCGCATACAGGTTTATGCTGAAATATTATAATTATTTAATTTTAATAGAGTAGATAAATTTTATTTGTGTTGTGGTCAGTTGAAAACATCTTCATTGTTTCATTAATGATTTATATTTTCACTATTTCATTACAAATTCATATTTCCAAAATTTCATTAACAATGTTTCCATTATCTCATTTCAATTATTTCTATTATTCCATTACAGGATAAAGTTTTGGGTTCGTGTGTGGTAATTCATAAGGCTTCAGATATAAGCACAACTCAACACACGAACTTAACTCAAATAGTACAATATTGAGGTCAAAAAGTACTTTAAAACATAAGCACAACTCAACTCAAGACACGAGTACTTCAAAAGGTAATAGTATTGCATTGAGTATAATACAAAAACAAACATATTACAAACACAAATGGTTCAAAACTGTTCTTGTTGTATCACTCATCGTTGTCATCATTTGTCACCCTGTTTAGCACACACAACATACTTAAAAGTAACTTCTGCACAGTTATTTCTTTGTGTTCCCAAACACTACATTAAATCCACATGCTCTTATATATTCCCGATAATGTTGAACTCTTGCATCAAGTGTGTCGAATCACATTCCAACAAAGGGCTTCACTATCCACATAACACTGTAATGGAACAATGGAACCATATATGAACTACCATGGAGCAATAGGACCATATAACACTGTCATGGAACAATGGATACAGATAATTGAGAATTTTGATACCAATCAAATTGTGTATCGGAAAAAAAATGAGAATACATATAGCTTGTATGGAGTAATGGAACCTAATGAACCTCCAATGGAACAATGTAAATATTACACAAACCTTCAATCTATGGAGCTTCGATTTGTGGAGTTTCGATCTGGGAAGGCGGCGAATCGGAAGCCAAGGGCAGCAGAGCGGAGCGGAAGGCATGAACTTTGATTTGTGGAGCTTCGATCCGGGGAAGCGGCGGAGAAGAAGCCATGGGATGAGGCCATGTGCAACAGAGCGGAGACCATGGGAGGAGGCCATGTGCGACAGAGTCGAGGCCATGGGAGGAGGCCATGTGTGGCAGAGCGGAGACCATGGGAGGAGGCCACGTGCGACAGAGCGGAGGTCGTGGACTTCGATCTATGGAGTTTCGATCCAGGGGGCGACGGAACGGAGGTCATGGAATACGATCTAAGGAGCTTCGATGCGGGGATGTGGCGGAGCGGAGGCTATGAACGACGGAGAGACGCGGCGAGGAGAGGCGCATGGTGGAGGAGTGGTGTGGCGGCGGGATATACAACGCGGAGGTACCTATTTCTTTGAAGAAGACGATTGTGAATTTTAGTTTAGGCAATGAAATGGGAATCAAAGCAATTTAGGGTTGTGATGGGTGATGGAATGACGATGATGCCCTTTTGATTTAGGTATTGATTTAATTAATTCATGAAATTAGTGAAGAATCTGAACTATTTATTATTTACATCCAACGAATGTAAGATATTCTTATATTTGTATCTAAGGCGCCATTTGTCAAGGAGTGCATCCCATAGAGAAGATGGTTTAAGTTAAACATGAAAAAGTGACTTTCTATCTTAATTTCAATCCAAATCACTCCTTATATTATTTTAAACGTAGAGAGTAGAGCACCATTAGAAATCCTCTTAGAGATGGAAGGTTTAAATTCTAGTGAGTAATTGGTATATCGGAGCTCGAGAATATATGAAAGTATAGTTTTCTTTAATATTTTTGAATGACAAAAAGTTAATGGCCTTGAAAACTAAAATGAAGATGCAAATGATGTGGTGAAGAAACTCAAATCCTTTGGATGATCACTAATTAACTCGGTAAATGGACATCAAAATCACAAGTCAACTGCCAAGGTTCTCTTAGATTTACAAGCAGAAATAAGAAAGAGCAAGTAATGCTAATACTTCAGAGACTCAAAAAGACACAAAATTCATATAATAAACAATTCTACAATAATGAGGATGGAAAAAAATACCAAAAATGGGTGGTTTGATTAATTTGTAGAGACGATGGAAAAAGAAAGAGAAAGAAATTAGAAGATTTTAGCAACATCCTTCATTAAGCCACGGTTGGCATTGGCAAAGTCAATGTACTCCTGGTAGGAAATGGTGCCGTCGCCGTCGGTGTCGATCTCGGCCATCATGCTGTTCACTTCTTCCCCCGACACATTGCCCAGTGTCTTCAGAGACTCTCCCAGCTCCGCCGCCGATATCCTCCCGTCTCCGTTCGTGTCGAACCGCTTGAATATACGCTCTCTGTCCGCCATTTCCCGGGCATCCACATCTCCCATTTCTTACTTATTCTCTTTTTAGACGTTTGATAGTTTTTGGTCAATGGGACATTCCCAGAAAATGATGGTTTGCAATTTAAGACACGATGCTAAGGTGGTGATGAAAAGGTTTAAGGTGATCCTGTAGAGTAGGCTTGTGTCAAGTTATTTAAGGAAAGTTTTTGACTGTCAGCTGTTTCCTATACACCTAATTTAGGAAAATAAAATGCACAAGAAAATTGCAAAAGTCTAATTATGTATTTTTTTTTTCACAAACTCTCCGTTTACTGTATTTTTTAAAAAAATCTCTCATTCACTCGTGTTTATTTTTGAAAAACTCTCTCATACTCATGTTTATTTTTACATCGTCTATGAAAAATTGTAAGAACTAATGTAAGTGTCATTTAAGTGTGAACTCAAACGGGGTGAGTAATTTGGTAATGGGACTGGAGACCGAATCCAAACCGAACTAAAACCGAGCGGTTTTTGATTCTTAAAATAGAGAACCGGAGAGTCCAGTTTGTTTTGATTTTTTTATCAAATATTTCAGAAATGTCCATAATACCCTTTCTCTCACTTTCAATCTCCAATGGAGATGGCTCGTCTGATCGAGGTTTTGGGTCTGGCAACTCCCTCTCTGATTCATTCTCCGTCCGTATCCCCCTTTTGTTTTGGCCAAAGATTGATCTCTCCGGTTTCGATTATTTAGATGGAGCCGAGGCCGAGCATCTCATTGGGAGGAACAAGGAAAAAGTGGGAATCCAACTCGACAACGGCATCTATTGTCACTGTTATTTCAATACTTTGCAAACACCCTTTTTCCAATACAACAATTATGAAAACTCTAACCATTCGCTTATGAAATTTTAATACATGTTAAATAATTTTCGATGTTTCTCCATTTATTTCATGACATATAATGAAACTCTGTCGTGTAATATGATAATATCGAAATGCAACTAACCTACAAATTGGAATTCAACATTCAGTGAGGGATACTATTATGCAATAAATGGTGAATACCAACTATTCCATATTGACGAGTGGAGTAAGTATCCATAACCGACTAGGGGTGGGCATTATAGACATGGAAACGGATATCGAACCGTGATCAAATTAGAGCCGGAATTGGAGAACTGAAAGCTGTAAGTTACGGTTCCGATTTTAAAATTAAAAGAACCACATAATTCTAGTTCGGTTCCGGTTCTTAAAATAGAGAACAGTCGGGTATCCACTCAGAACCGAATCGGTCATTTATTATTGTGTTATACTTGAAATGCGTGCCTCAATTTACCTGAAACATGGAGACGAAACACGTGAACCAAAGAATGAACGTTCAAGGTGAGGAGGATATGTTACTGATATTTTATTAGTATATTATTTGCAACTTTTATAATTCAACTGAGTTGTAATAATAAGTCTTGACGTTTGATTTTTGTTAGAATTTTTAATAATTAAACTTTCAAGTTTTTTTTCTTCTACAAATCGGGATCAAAATAGTCTAAGGCGGACCATAAACTGCGTAATTAACAAAAGTTGAGAATTGAACGGTTCTAACGGGTAGAATCGAAAAACCGATTCAAAGAATCGAGTCCAAAATTGAACTAGACCTTTATGTAATGGTCGGTTCCAAAAAAGTAAGAACCGGTGAGTTCAGTTTGATCCAGTTTTGAACCCTCGATCGAATTGTCGTTCTCTCCTTCGCCCTCTGTCGCCGCAACTTCTCTTTTCAAGGTTCCCTCTCTCGCCTGTGGTCTTCCCTCTCTTCCAGACGTTGCCTCTATCGCCGCAGCTCCTCTTCCCGATGTTCCCCTCTCGCCGGCGGTCTTCCCTCTCTTCCGGCGTTTCCTTGTCGTCGGCACCTCTCTCCTTCCTCGCTTAATGTATGTTTCTACTCACCCGTTTATGAATGAATAGTGAGCATGAGTATGATGGTGTATAGAGATTCAAATGTAGGGTTTTTTGCATGATTAAATTTCGGATTATACACTGATATTGATGGAAATGTTTCCTCGAATTATATACTGATATTGATGAATCTTTTCTGATTTACTTTAAATGTTTTCATGAATATGCATATGAATATTGCAATGTTTTGATAAAGAATATGATGATATATTGATGGAAATGTTTATATTGGTATTGAATATGATATAGCATATGAATTTTCAGATGTATATAAATATGGGTGAATTACAGTTTACCCATGCTATACTGACGCGTTTTACAGTTTGTCCCGGTTATAATAAAAAGTTCAAATTAAGATACGCTAATTGTATTTTTTTTTACAATTCCGTTAGAAATTGGATGGAAACCTAAAAATTTGGAAGGAAACCTAATTTTTTTCAAAAAAGACGAAAATACCCTTTTAGCTGGTTTGACTTGGACCAGAAATAAACCAAAATTAATTTCTGTTTTATTTAATTGGACCGATTCTGTATTAAATTATGTAATAATAATAATTAAGTAATTAATAATATATTGAAACTTTCGAATGTCATAACTCTCTCATATGAGCTCTGTTTTGGGCTTATAGTATATCAAATCGAAGAGAATCGGAAGATCAACAACTTTGGAAAATTTTTTTGTCTAGTCATATAAATTTTATAATTTTTTTAATAATTACACCCAAATAACATTAATAACTATACATTCGAAATAAAAAATAAAATAAGTAAAACGATTAATTAAAATAATATTAATAATATAAACTTTCGAATGTCATAACTCTTTCATACGAGCTCCGTTTCGAACTCGTAGTATATTAAATCGAAGAGAATCGGAAGATCAATTACTTTGAAATTTTTTTGTCTAGTCATATAAATTTTATAATTTTTTTAATAATTACACCCGAATAACATTAATAACTATACATTCGAAATAAAAAATAAAATAAGTAAAACGATTAATTAAAATAATATTAATAATATAAATTTTCGAATGTCATAACTCTTTCATACGAGCTCCGTTTCGAACTCGTAGTATATTAAATTGAAGAGAATCGGAAGATCAATTACTTTGAAATTTTTTTTTTGTCTAATTATATAAATTTTATAACTTTTTTAATAATTAGACCCGAACGACATTAATAACTATACATTCGAAATAAAAAAATAAAATTATTAATTAAAATTATTTTAATAATATACTGAAACTTTCGAGTGTCATAACTCTTTCATACGAGCTCCGTTTTAGACTCGTAGTATATCAAATCGAAGAGAATTGGAAGATCAACAACTTTGAAAAAAATAGTTTTTGTCTATTTATATAAATTATTAATATTATTGTAATTAATCATTTTATTTTTTATTTCGAATGTATAGTTATTAATGTCATTCAGATCTAATTTTTTCAAAGTTTTTGATCTTTCGATTCTCTTCGATTTGATATACTACGAGTCCGAAACGGAGATCGTATGAAAGAGTTATGACATTCGAAAGTTTCAATATATTATTAATTACTTCATTATTATTATTATTATTATTATTATTATTATACAATTTAATATAGAACCGGTCCATTTAAATAAACCAAAAATTAATTCTGGTTTATTTATGGTTCAAGTCAAACCGGTCCAGTTAATTTGTTTTTTTTGAAAAAAGTTTAAGTTTTCGTTCAAATTTTTAGGTTTCCATCCAATTTCTAACGGAATTGTATAAAATACAATTAGCGTATCTTAATTTGAACTTTTCATTATAACTGGGACAAACTCTAAAACGCGCCAGTATAGTATAGGCAAAATGTAATTAACATATATTGATGAAAATGTTGGGTGTTTTGGAATATAGGATTATAAGCATGCATTTTTATTAATTTTCAGATGTTCATATAAATTATAATGCTATTCTATTGATGGAAATGTTGATATTCATGGTATTGTTTGCATATGATATTGATGAAATTTTGATTAATTTTATGATTTAATTGGTCTTCTTGATTAACAATGATTAAATTTGGGATTCATTATTAATTTGAGTATATTTTCATAATGCATAATTTCGAGCATATCCATGTTATTCATTATGCATATTGAATATGAGTGTATATATATAGGTTAAATTGAGGATAATTTCATATGACTACAACTGAATATGCACATTATCACATGGCTGCATCTAGAATTTTTCGTGTCAGGATGAATACCCAAAAATTTTATTTTTTTCACCGTTACTCATTCCGTCCATTTCCGTTAATTTTTAACATTTTTAACGTGTGAAAAGACTAAAATACCATTCAGAGGTAAATAATTGTTTTTAAATTGAATGAAAAGACTAAAATACCCTTCACTATTCATTTAATTTAAAAAAAACCTCTATATATATATATATATATATATATTTATATCCAGGTGTAGTCATCTTGAATTATCTCGTATATCTATGTTATTCATAATTCGGGTTCATATTTTTTACAAAATGCCGTGAAGATGGGAAAGAAAGATAAGAGCAAGGGTAAGGCAATAGAAAAAAACGCGGAGCAACTAAAGAAAAAGAAATTTGTTGTCTTTTCTTCTTTGTACAAGCGAACGCCCCGCGTCGATAATCTTTCCTCCCGTTCCTCGGGTGTTCAAGATCGAGTAGTCTTTTCTGCACAACAGGAAGGGTATAGGCCAGAGTTGTCGGGTATAAGCATACATAATACACCTGCAGCATCCACATCCCCGTGGCAGCCCAGTGTATGTTTTCACGACCTAGACAAGAACGACACCCCAGATATGAACTTCTAGGTAGAACAATTCCTGGAATAGCTTGACCGTACTCCCGATTCTTCTCCCTATAATAATTAGCAGTCTATTGCTAGGTCTACTCCCACCTCTATTACTGAGTCGCCTCATGAGTCAACCCATTCCTGCCATCTGGTGGCACCCTCACAAGATCCCGGTCCGTCACACTGGCAAGGACTTGACATACTAGAAATATTTCATCGAGAGATCTACTTTGATCTAGATGCACCAGAGTCCGCTATCAGGGATGGGTGGACACGCAAAAAGAAAAAAGAGGAGTGCCACTACTCCATACTGGGAACGAGACGCGGTCGATACATTGGGCCGCAAGAATTTAAAACTTCAATGGGACAACTTACTATTAATTCCTCCTGTGAAAGACTGGAAATCGAAACACAATACCTATAAGCGACTTAGGAAAGTCACAGGGTGCATTCTTTGCGAGGCAGTCTCAATTGGATATCGACAGTGACGTGATGTGCCTGAGGAGTTGAGGATGAAATACATGGAGAAATTACAGGTACTAAATCAAAAAATAATTGTTTATTTTTCTCTTGAAATTTACTGACTTTTTTTTCCATTTCATGTAGGCCACGTACGATGAAGATTTCGGCTCTGAAGAAATACTAAAATAGATAGATGATCGAGCCCGAGCCGCGAAGGAGTTGAAAAAGCCTGGATCAGCGTGGGCCACTGTAGGCCCTCCTTGAGGCCGAAACCGACAATGTGGACCCTCGGGGCCGTTGAGAAGGCCTCGAGGGTGGCCTGATTGGCGGTGAAGTGGACGAATTTGGGATATGGGTAGGATTCGTAGAAGTGCATCTGGAGCATGTCGGTGTAGGTCGAGTCGAGGTAGTCTAGAGGGTAGATTGGGGTAAATCTAGCGCGCCAGGGCCTCCGCGAAGTAGGTGGCGACCTTCCTCATAGCCTCCGTCTACGATGCTGCCAGGAGCCCGCTATACTTTACCAGAGCGTCTGCGACCTTGAAATTGTCCTGATGCACTGACTCCGCGCAGTTCGCAATGACTTGCGTTGATCTCTCGCGTTTGCGGATGAAGTTCACATCTTGACCCAAATGATGATTAATCATGGGCAAGGATGTCAGAGCAGTTTATGCGACGATGACTCAAGAGACGGCGTCAGAACCAAGTGGAATTGGGACTTCGGGTTTTAGGGTTGCATCTGGGGGCTTGATCGGAGCTCCGGCCGAGATCAGACAGGACCGGCGTTTGATTTTTGTTAGAACTTTTAATAATTACAATTTTAAGTTTTCTATATAAATCGGACCATAAACCACATAATTTACAAACGTTGAGAATTAACTGATTCTAATGGGTAGAATTGGGGAACCAAACCTTTATATAATAGTTTCGGGTCCAGTTTCAAAAAATTTAGAACCGGCAAGTTTTGTTAGGTCAGGTTCTGTACCCATGCCCACCCCTAATCATGGCAAGACCTTGGATTGTGAATTTGGGCTGAGATGAAAAGCACAAGAAGAAATGAGGCCCACTGAAGCCCGCATTCTAAACTGAAAATCCGAGCCCACTGTAACGAGCAATTCGCACGTGCTATTTTCAATCTTGTGATTGAGGAAAAAAGCTTTCTCCACTTGGCTGTCGTCGTCATAACACGTGTCACCGTCCCTCTCTTAAGCTCCCAAGAACAGATATATATCAGATAAAATGAATTATGTCAATTCAATTTTCTCTTCGCACACTCGGAC
The DNA here is from genome assembly GCA_963920655.1 of Geranium rotundifolium. Lineage (NCBI taxonomy): Eukaryota > Viridiplantae > Streptophyta > Magnoliopsida > Geraniales > Geraniaceae > Geranium > Geranium rotundifolium. The sequence goes on from OY987321.1 coordinate 21,765,136, forward strand.
ACTGAATTTGCACTTCCTTCAATCTCCGAGCGTCTCATAAACCCATTTCAGGTCTTGCTTTTTTAATTTTTCTTCGCAAATACCCATTTCTTCATAGTTGCAGATACTGGATTTCGTTTGGTATTTCATCTAAAATTTGTAATTTTTTACTTTCTGGTTTGCAGACCGATTTAACTCCATCTTTTTTTCTTTCAAATGGAAATAGGTTGCGCAAGTCCAAGGTAAGAATTTTATTTAAATCTGAAATTCATTTTATTTTTTTTCCTGAAAAAAGATTGTTGTTGCTGTCTGATTTATATGGTTGAATGATTGGTAGGTGTTGTTTTGATAAGCAAGTGATATGGTTGCAAGCTCACCACAAGCACAATGTCCTCTTCTCTGCCCAGAATTCAAAAATGGGTTGTCAATATGAGGGTCGGTTTAGTCAAGGTTTTAACATGAAGCATAAGAGAAGGCGCCACCAACCATTGGGTCATGTTTTATGGAGAGCATTATCAATGCCTGTTAATGTGGACTCCTTGCTGCAATCTCCTGGAGAAGGCAATGATGCTCAGGTTTCACCTGAAGCCATTCAGGCCAAACCCCTTAACAGTGATGAGGTCAATTTCTTAACTTTGCTTTCTTAGAATTTCAATTTTTATTTGATGTTTTGGGGGAAGTTCATGAGGATGGTTTTCACATTCGAGCTTGTATATACCAAATGTGGATGATGCACATAAGGATTTCAGATGTAATTTTAAGAGTTGGGTTGGACCATAATATCTTAGAAAGCATGTGTAGGTAGAGGGCATTAGGGAATCAGGACTCTCTCATTTCATTTTCGAAAGACTTAGCTTGACACTTTCGTTGAATTTCTAGTGGTCACTGGCTTTGTTCCCTGTGGTATGACAATTTAGATCTTAATTTTAAGTAGCCTTTATTGCAAGAGACCGGTACACTGCCGGCGAGGAAAGTGCAATTATAATATTGTCACTTTTCCCTCTATTAAGTTCCACTTCAGCAGTAACCCAAGGGTGTGTCCTCAGGGACGGGGTTGTATTTTCTTCATATTAGCAAGCCATAAACCTCCACAAAGTACCAAAAATACCGACATTACACCAAGGACACTCCAAACATACCAAGGATCAAATTTAGGAGAGAAAGTTTGCATTAACAATAAAATGGTACTCAAAATAACTCAAACGTGGGCAAAATAAAGCTTTGAATACCGTGAGATGCATTCACATCAAGTATAAGGTGGAATGTGTGGGGATGGGCACTGAACAAATATTTTGTGAACCTGACATATTTTACTTTAGGATAAGTTTTTAAGATGATCAAAGACAATTATCCCTAACTCGTAGAGGTAGAGTGTGGAGAACATTCTAAGGACATATTCCTAAGAGTGATGATTGTACTTTTAAGTCTATTGCAATTTCAAGGAGATGTCATATAAGCTTGTGTTAATTCCTTAAGTTTTGAAACTTAGATTCTATTTCATTGCATATGGTCTCTTATTTGTAGATAGTGCTGTATATGAATGATGCAAAGCTTAAGTCTTTTGCTCGAGGTTTTCTTTATTGTACTGGTCCCACTGTAAAGTTTATGAATGTTTTACTGCAATTTCTTGCTGAGGTTGTGGTGTTACCTATTTCTTTCTCATAATGATATCATATGTGTACTTGTCAGGTAATAAATAAACTTCTGCTGCTATGGATCTCATAGCCCAGATTAATGGAGTATAGTAGTTGCTAATAATACCAGTTTTATAATGTTGTAAGATCATTGCTTTTTTGTGTTGTTTTATAGTATTTTTGTCTTGAAGTTATGCATTCCTACTTCCCTCCATCATAAGTAGATTTGTTTTTCTCCTAAGTTTGTGGTGTTCTGAAAATATTTTGTGTATCAAACTATCTATTAGTATCGATGCAATGTAAATGAAATGGGAGTGAATCACTCGATATACTAAGCCTACTACCCCATGCTCTTTGATTAAACTATGTGATGTTTTATCCGTTAGCAGCAGTCTTAACATTGCTTCTTTCGTTTTCTAACCGTATTATTGCAAAGGATTTGGCACATTCTTTTCTTAATTCTACTGAGTTGACATGCTGTGCAATTCTCTAACAGCTGAAGGCATTGCTTGCTGATTCTGAAAGAGCAAGGCTTATTAAAAAACTCAGTGAAGCCAATCAACAAAACCGGTTCTTAAAACGCCAGGTTGGTGTCACCACATTCATAGCTAATTGCTTAATTAGATCTCTTGTGATAACAGTTGGTTAGGTTTTCACTGATCTGAATTGAATGTGGTCTAGTTTTTGGCTCTATATGGACAACAATGATCTGTGTGCGATATCCTAATCCCAAATTATATTGATGCACATATGTCATACTGATTTCGATCTCATTACCTGATCGTTTTTGATAGAAATAAGAGAGAGATTTATTATTGATGTGTGTATTGAGAATTACAAGAGACCTCTATTTATAGAGGTAATAGGAATAGAATAGGAAACCCTAATACATGTGAGAAAAGAAAATATAAATATAGGAAATTAAAGATAGGAAACCTAATATAATCTAACAGCCCCCTCAAACTCAATGCGGTGAAACAAGAATTGAGTTTGAAGCTTGATAATATTGAGTTGTGGAGGATGCGTGCGAGGTGATGCGGCGAGAATTGAGGATGGAGGATGCGCGCTGATATTTGATGTCTGATGTCTGATGCATGTTGGCTGACGGCGAGATGACAATGGCTGATGGCATATGCCTGATGCCTGATGGCGAGATGACAACGGCTGATGACATATAGATGATGGCTGATGCCTGATGCCCAATGATGCCTGCTGGCTGATGGCGAGATGTCAGCTGCCCGATGATTGCCAGATGCCTGATGGCTGATGGCGAGATAGCAGCTGTCCGATGATTGCCAAATGCTTGATGCTTGATCAAGTGTGGGTTGATTCGAGCAAGAGGGTAGAGAAAGAGTGGGATTGAGAGATTGAGATTGATTGAGTTACGGGATCGAAGTGGCGGAATCAAGATCAATTGATGACGAAGAAACGAGATTGTGCGAGAAAAATTAATAAGGTAAAGAGTAAAAGAAGAATCGATTGGTTTGAGAAAAAAATTAACATAATAAGGGAAAAGACAAAAAAAAAGAGTAGAGACGGTGTTTGAACTTGGTAGAGGAGATTCGAGATTGTCGAGTTGTTGATGTGTGTACGGTGGTGCGAGAATGCGAGATTGGTTTTGAGATTGCGAGATTGATTGTGAAATTGTCGAGTTGATTGTTTGCGGAAGCGAGAGGCTAGAGATTGAGATTGAATTGCCTCGCCCACCCGTCCCGTCAGAATCACGAATCATCGACGAATGGGCAAAGCGATAAATTCATAGAGATTTGACCAATGATCGATTATGCCTCTGATACCTGATAGAAAAAAGAGAGAAATTTATTATTGATGTGTGTATTGTGAATTACAAGAGACCTCTATTTATAGAGGTAATAGGAATAGAATAGGAAACCCTAATACATGTGAGAAAAGAAAATATAAATATAGGAAACTAAAGATAGGAAACCTAATATAATCTAACAGTTTTCAAACTCAAACTCAGTAGCATAGCTTAATGTCTGTCATTGTCTGTTTGGAAAAATGGAAAAATGCCTTGAGGCTGAAATCATGTATTGTTTTTGATTCACTATCCAGTTACAAGCTAAGGAGGATGCATTAGTTACACTCAAAACTGACCTTGCTTCCATGGAATATGAAATTCAGGTCTACATCTCTCTTAACTGGTCCATTTCTTTACGTTTAGCCTTTCTTGTTTTCAGTTTTCATGTTTGAAGCTTAGTTGAGGCAGCGATATTGTATCGCATGCATGAGTACATTACTATCATTCATAGCAAAGTCTAAAGACCATATTGGTTGGTAAAAAAGGATTCACGAGTGGAGGGTGCACTCAGTGGCGGATCCAGGGGGGGGGGGGGGCCGGGGGGCACCCGCCCCCCCTTGGCCCGGGAATTCGAAAAAAAAATCATATAAATTTTTTCCGAAAATTGGATATGCCCCCCTTTAAATTTTGATATCTATACAAAAACTGTACACCTAACAACAAAAATTGCTTGGCTTAGTGGTAAAGGAGTGGTATTTTACTAATGAGGTCATAGGTTCAAACCTTGGAATTGACAAACTAGTTATGTTCTTTTTTAATGATTTATGGGCCTAATCTTACTTTTATAGTTGTGGGCTTGTTACAATTGTATTTTACTCAATAATTATTGACTAATTATATTAATTAATTTTTTTTTCATTTTTCATTAAACTTTTTGTTTAGTCTATTATATTTACTAATTATTAGAAATTGTCAATTTTCTATTCAAATTTATGCAGATATTAAGTACAATAGTGGATCGTTTGATAAACAAATCGAACTAGAGACCAAATTATTAGAGTTTGAAAAGTTCGCGAACCAGCTCACTTTGTATTTATATATACATGAAAGTTAAATTCAAACTCAACTAAAAAGTAAATAATCAAACTCAAACTAAATTTTGTTATATGCATTTAGTAATTATTTTATTAATAAATTATTATTTTTAATTAAATATTTTATTTATATATTAATTAAATAAATAAATTTTTAGTGTAAAATTTTGCCCCCCTTGACAAATTTTCTGGATCCGCCACTGGGTGCACTTAATATCGTTGAACATCTTTTGGGCTTTGTACTTTCCTTTTAGAACTTGCTTAAGTAGTATATTTGTAATATTTAGTTTCAACTGCTCAGTTGAAATTGCTGTGCAGAAAAAGCAAAAGACAATCTCCACATTTGTTACTGGTACATTTCATAGTGCAAGTAAAGCTCTCTTTGGACTTTGAAAGATAATACTGGTTCTATTTAGATTGTTACCTTACAGTAAAACATCCATCACACGGTTTAGAGTAGAAAATCCATTACACATTTACCTTTTATTCAAAAAAGCATTGTTATGGATCGCCCGAGTTTCCCCGATTTCTCCACGAAAACTCGGTAAAATCGAGTTGGCCAAGTTTTGGATTGAGTTCTTACTCGATCAAAGTTGGTAAAATTTTATTTTTATATTTTACATATGCATTGTGGTTTGCTTTATCATAAAGTTGTTTTAAAGTATCTTATTCTACTAAAATAATGTAATTTTTTTCTTTCATGGAAAATATATATGAATGTATGTATACCTGACACTTTTTAATACAAAGCGACCCCGAGTTATCCGTGTGTTTTCAAAACTCCTTATCTTTTGTCTCGCAGAGTTCTCTTCAATTCCGAGTTTTAGAACCTTGAAAAAAGTTGTTTCACTTTAATAATATATTGGGATAAATAGAAAAGGAATGCTCAATTTTGAATTTCAAAGTAATAATAGGGAGATGCAGTCCTTTCACTCTTTACAATCTAATCCTCTTGATCAGATGCAACATATTTTGGATCTCACTTGTCTAATCCTAGCCTTTGGCCATCTACGGAGTAAGAAAAGAAATGTTTTGAGAAATTATCAACAACTTCATCACAGATGCTTGTATTGTTGGGGAGAATCGAGTCTTATCACTGAGGCAGATACAACAAGGAAAGTTTTTACACACATCAACACCTGTTCTAAACTCAAAACACTAGTATACCATGTCTTTGGTATGTGTATGTAAATTTTCTTATGCTCCATACTTACCCAATGTGGGACCTCCAATATTTATGTAATTTGGGGACCTTGACTCACATATGGATTCTAACAATTTCTTCCTCTATATTGAGCTCCATCACATTGGTGTTCTCACACTCCTAAGCATCAGCCTACAGGCCCGGTTAGATTTGTGCAAAGCTAGCCTTTATATCACTAGTTAGGGAGAATCTGATCTGGGACCTGTACTCATTTTAATCTAACGCGCACGCCAGAGACTTTTGCTTTGGTGGATGTCATTGATGTTTATCTCTTGGTAGAACTGGTCAAGTACATTCCATGGATGGCATATATCCATTGAGCGTGACATCGAGTATAAAATCAAAGCTCTAAAGATTAGTATGCATATGTCTAAATAGGAATGTGATGATGACGACGACGTCGTCGTGGCATTTGAAATTATGATGTCCTGATTCCATTTTTGGTTTTTTGATTGCCTAGGCTTTAGTCAGATCAGCAGAAGAGATAGCTAAATCTGGTGTTCCGCCAGGAACAAGAAAGATCAATGGGAAATATATCCAATCTCACCTTCTTTTCCGTTTAGAAGGTACTATAATTTTCTTGTACACATCTAATACGCAATGTGTACTGTGCATGGTTAAAATTTCCGTGCAACGGTTCTGGCCAACTACTTGAAAGTTGATAGTTTCTTCATAATGTTGTTTATGGTTTATATAACAAATTTAAAGATTAGAAATTGTGTTTGTACTTCAAAATTTGGTTGGGAAATGTTATTAGGGAAAATGACAATTTTCTATACCCAAGTATCATACATTTTCACTTTAGAATACCATAATTTTTAGCCTGTGCAGTACCCTAACTATCAACGTTTTTCACTTTGCTACAATCCATCCAATTCTGTTACATTTTTTGTTGAAAAGACAAAATTACTCTTTGGGGCATTTCAAAATTACCTGTCTTGATGAAGTTAACATGTTCTGTCTGAGAATATAATTTCAAAATCTTAATCTCTTTCCCTTTACCTTGGAACTTTTTGTAGCATTACATGAAAAAGTAAAGGAAAAGATCGAAGCTGCTGATGCTGCACAATCCAAGGAGATAACCTTACACTGGAGTGGCATGGCAGAGGTAAGTAAGCATGCTATTTTTTATGCTTGAAACTATAGCTATTCTTGCAAAACACACAGGCATGGCTGAGATGTAATTGTGTGTATAATAATTGTTATGGCATGGATAATTAAGTGTGTGCAAGTGATGGGCTCTTTTGACGGTTGGAGTCAAGGAGAGGACTTATCGCCAGAGTACACAGAATCGTTCACAAGGTTCTCCACAACATTACTGCTCAGACCTGGAAGGTAACATAACATCTCACTTCAGCTTCTCTATAAAAAAAGAGTCTGCTCCTAGTCCTAGTACTGACCAGTATGTTTATGTTTATGCTGTGAAGGTACGAGGTAAAGTTGATGGTGGATGGTGAGTGGCAACTGTTTCCTGATTTACCAGTAGTTGGCGAGGGTTTGATTCAAAATAACTTGTTAATCGTCGATGAATAGCTATAGTTACCATTCATTTTTAAGGAATTGTGTAAAATTACGATAAACCAAAACCATAGAAAGAATTATGGTTCGATGCATTTTCTCTGACTTTTCGGGCGAGGAGATAAATTGATCCGACCAGTGCCATCATTTTTCGGGCTATGGAAAGCTCGCTCATTTTAAGGTAAAATCACAAAATTGAGGATGATTCGAAATGGCATTTACGACTTACCTGTGTATTAATTGTGTACTCATTTTCCAATCTTCTTTAAATTCCCTTCTACAAATATCACATCCTCTTAACGTGGATAAAAGGATTTTTTATACTTGAGGCAGCGTATGTGGCTAAGAAAAACTCTTTATCAAGGTTCGTTGATTCGTAAGAATACTAAATATTATAGATTTGAGGGAAACCTTGATTTTTTTTATTAAATTTAAAAAACTAAATAACAAAAATGTATAAGAGTACTTAAATGGGCAAAATCTAATTGTAGAGAAGGAAATCCTAAACTTATTGGTAAGTGAAACAAATTATGAAAATTGCGAAAAAGTGTTTGAAACTTCTAAAAGTGTGATTTTGACCCCCAATATGACCTCGGATGGTCGAAATCCATTGTATGTCATGCAAAGCCATGTGCTTTGCCCAAAACGCCGTTTCTGCCCGAAAACACTAGTCCTTTGTCGAAATCCGACATTTTTTCGATTTGCATTGCACTATTCCCCATTGGATAGAGAAGATTCGATCTCGAACCCGGAACCGCATCATCCTCCTCGGAAGAAGAGTCACCTGTGAAAGGAACAAGATGCTTCACATTGAAGACATAAGAGGTGCGAACATGGCTGGGAAGACGCATACGTTAGGCATTGGGGTTGATCTTTTCCACAATCTCGACATGACCAATCTACTTGGCAGCAAGGTTGCTATATTCATGAGTAGAGACACGATCTTTAGTGAGTATAGCCCAAACAAAGTCACCAACCTCGAAATCAACATCACATCTTGTACTTGGCAGTATCAGCAACCAAATGGTCATGAGTGGCCTGATGAACTTGTGCCAACTGTCCAACAAACTCTTCGGCGGTAGCATGGGGGCGCACCTTGCTGGGCAAAGCTAGCAAGTCAAGAGGTCTCTGCGGAGATAATCCGTAAACCACTTGAAAAGGGTTGAATCCAGTAGAATGATTAACAACATGGTTATGTGCAAACTCAACTTGAGGCAGTTTTAGATCCCACGCCTTGGGATGATCCCCAATCAAATTGCGCAAAAGATTACCAGCGATTGATTAACGACTTCGGTCTGACCATCTGTATGCGGGTGATAAGCACTGCTAAAATTGAGGAGTGTATTGACCAGGCGCCACAAACTCTGCCAAAAGTGACTCACAAAGCGGGTGTCACGATTAGAAACTATAGATGCAGGGAGCCCATGAAGGCGATACACATCCCGAAAGTAAAGTTGCGCTACAGCTACAACATCAGAAGTCATCTTGCATGGAATATAGTGAGCCATGGACAAAATTCACACTAACATCATACCACGACTGTGTAGGAATAGGCAGGGGTAAATACAACCCGACATTAGTCGAAGCACCCTTTGCCAACTGGCAAGTACAACAGCGGGCGACAAAACAATCAACCTCCTTGCGCGTAGAGGGCCAGAAATAAGAGCACACAAGAAGCTGATAAGTGCGGTCACGCCCCACATGACCATCGTTATGGAGTTCCTGAATCATATTCAAACGCAGACTGCAATCGGGAATGCACAATTGCGCACCGCGGAAAAGAAACCCATCTTCAAACACAAAATCTGTCGCCTCACCCTTTTGAATACAAACGAGTACTTGAGAAAAGAACGATCATCATAATAGAGGTCCACGAACGAATCAAATCCAGGGACATGGAAGCGTATTTCAATTAACAACCCATGAGTAGACTCAAAGCATCTGTAACGCGATTAGAAATACCTGCCTTGTGTTTGATCACAAAGGTAAACTGATGCAAGTAAGGAATCCAAGAAGCATGACGATCAGATACCTTATCTTGGCTGCCAAGATGCCTAAGGAGTCATGATTAGTATATAAGACGAATTCCCGCTGGAATAGGTAATGAAGCAATGCTTGATGGCTTGGACAACTGCATAAAACTCAATATCATAGGTACTAAAGCGAAGCTTAGCACCTGACAGTTTCTCACTAAAATAAGCCACATGACGGACTGCTTGACTGAGGACAGCTCCAATACCTGTTTTCGAAGCATCGGAGTGGAGTTCAAAGGGCTGCGAGAAATAGGAAGTACCAAAATAGGTGCCGAAGTTAGCCAGCGCTTAATCTCAAGAAAAGAAGCCTCCGCAACATCAGTCCATTGGAACTTAGTCCCTTTCATGCAATCTGTGATAGGAGCCATAACACCACTGAAATGAGGAATAAAACGGCGATAAAAGGATGTCAAGCCGTGAAAACTACGAACTTCAGTGATAGTGGAATATCGGGGCCACTGATCGACGACCAAGACCTTACCGGGGTCGACTTTTAGTCCCTCACGAGAAACCACATAACTGAGAAACTGCTTTGAAGTAGATAAAAATGCGCACTTCACAGTAGCAGCAAAGAACTTATCACGCCGGAGAACCAGTAATACTTCACGCAGATGGTCAAGGTGAACCGTCTCGTTGCCGCTATAAATCAAGATATCATTGAAATAAACGACGACAAACTTACCAATAAAAGGGAGAAGAGCTTGGTTCATCACACGTATAAAAGTGCTAGGGGCGTTGGATAAACCGAATGGCATAACGAATCACTCATATAAGCCCTCGCGAGTCTTGAAAGCGGTCTTCCACTCATTACCCATATGAATACAAATATGATGGTAACCACTCTTAAAATCAAGTTTGGTAAACATAGAAGCCCCACCAATTTGATCCAATAAGTCATCCAATCGGGGAATAGGGAACGGAAAACGCACTATAATCTTGTTGATAGCTCGACTATCTACACACATAGGCCAAAAGCCATCCTTTTTCGGGGTAAAGAGTGCAGGGACGACACAAGGGCTAAGGTTTTCGCGAATGTGTCCCTTAGCACGTAGTTCCTCAACCTGGCGACGTAACTCCTCCTGTTCCTTGGGACTCATACGGTAATGAGGTCGATTGGGCAGAGCAGCTCCCGGAACCAAGTCAATCTGATGCTGGATATCGCGTAAAGGAGGCAATTCCCAAGGTAAGGTCTTAGGAAATACATCTGCAAACTCTTGTAAGAGAGGCTGAACCGGAGCAGGAACATCGGTATCTCTTGTAACTAAAGAAAAAAAAGAGAAATACAATTCTAGATTCTTTCATGGCAGCCTGAAAAGGACCACGAGACAGAAAAGTCGTAGGGGCAGGTGTGTGAGATGTGGGGACAACATCCCCTTTGGGCTTAGTAGGCATTAAGACAATTTTTGTACCACATAAAAAGAACGAATAGTTGTCAGCACGACTGTTATGAAGAGCAGAATTATCATATTTCCAAGTGCGACCCAGTAAGAGGTGACAAGCATCTATAGAAACGACATCACAATAGACAACATCACGATAAGTAGGTCCAACGGAAAAATTAACAAGCACACACTTGGAAACTGTAACATCCGTACCTTGAGTAAACCAGGTGAGACGATAAGGCTTAGGGTGAGGTTCCGTGAAAGACCAAGTTTAGTAACTGCAACTTCAGAGAACACGTTCTCACAACTTCCCGCATCAATAATGAAGGTGCAAACTTTCTCATCTATGGTGCAAGTAGAGTGAAACAAGCTATTGTGTAGCCACTCATTCTAAGGGGCACGAGGTGTCAAACAGGATCGACGGAGCACCAACAGGGGACCAACATCACCGGAAACATATTCCTCCGCGTATGCGTCACCATAATCTTCATAATTCGGGGCCAAATCTGTGAGAATGACATGTTCAGATTTAGTAGGCTCAGTAAAGAGGCCACGATTGGCAGAGTTCGGGAGTCGACATTCTGCCTGGCGATGACCAACTTATCTGCAATTAAAACAGCTCAAACCACCACGTCCCTGTGGGGGCCGTAGAACCACGCGTGGGTGGAGGGGCGGGTTGGGCAGGAGTAGGCTGTGACGAAGAACCGACGCCGTTAGTCGAATTTGCTGACTGCCGGAAGCTACCGGTACCACGCCTGGCTAACTATTTTTCCGCCTGGGATGCACGCTGCTGTGCCTTGGTGACAGTTAATGGGTCAAACATATTCAGAACATCCTGTAATTGGAGACGCATGCCACCAATATAACGAGAAACCAACTGAACAGGGGAGTCGGTGATATTAACACGAGCCAGATAGGAGAAGAAATCGGCGGAGTACTCATCCACAAAACGGGAACCTTGGCGAAGATTATAGAAACGCTGGTATAGCTCCCTATCAAAATTACAGGGCAAAAACGCCGCCTAAAGGAGCTTCCTGAATTTAGCCCAGTTCAAAATTTTCTCCTTACCAGTGCGAAAAGGCATCTGCTTCAACTACTGTCACCACCTACGCACGATCTTGGAAGCGGATCGTCACAAGGGAAACACGACGTTCTTCTGGAACCTCCTTGAAATCCAGTATTTCTTTAACATGGGATAGCCAATCTATAAACTCCTCTGGTTTAAGATTGCCATTGGATTGTGGAATTTCCACCTTGAAACTCTGTTCCTACCGGTGGTTAGGGCGTTCGGGTGAACGATTCTGATACCCGGCGAAAGGATTTTTGTCTGTGACAGTATCATCATCACGACGATGCAATTTGTCCATTCGTTGGGTCAATAATTCAACCCGCCGCCTCAAATCGTCGTTCTCACGTCGAAATTCAGCGTGTTCGCGTCGTAATTTAGCATGATCGTCATCAGCACCTTAGGAAGTGGCTCGCTGTTGTCTGCGGGGCGGCATACCTTAGGATCGACTGGAAGCTGATACCAACTGATGCAACGTACGTGGCTAGGAAGAACTCTTTATCAAGATTCGTTGATTCACAAGAATACCGAAGATGATAGATTTAAGGGAAACCTCGATATTTTTATTAAACTTCAAAAACTAAATAACATAAACGTATAAGAGTGCTTAAATAGCCAAAACGTAATTGCAGAAAAGAAAATCCTAAACTTATTGAAAAAGGAAACAAAGTATTAAAATTGCGAAAAAGTGATTGAAACTTCTAAAAGTGTGATTTTGACCCCCAAGATGACCTCAGATTGCCGAAATCCATCGTCCATCATGGCTAAGTCATGTGTTTTACTTAGAACACCGTTTTTGCCTGAAAAATATGAGTCCTTTGCCGAAATCCGACATTTCTTCGATTTGCACTGCATTAATACTTAAATACAATTGGTCCTTGTAACCCCTCTTAGCTTGCAAATTTAAAGGGGAGATTAATTTGCGCGTCAACCTGTTTCATATTGTAAAATAGGTCATATATTGGGTTGAGCTCTCAATTAAAATATCATTAATTAAGTTTATTTCGAATCTATGTGAATAATTTTCGTCAATACTTCTCCTCACGTGTATGTAGGTTTTTTCAAGTCAATACTCTCACATGGGCCTAAGTAGGACGTTTCTTTTTTGCATTCGGATTTATTTCTCTTTCATAGACTATAATATCACTAGGCTCGTAGGGAAGTATAGAAACGAAGAGGAGATGCCCACCAGCACATGCCAAAATCGACAACCTTTATGATATTAAAATTTTAAAATGATGATAAAATGATCGATTGTAGTTTTATATTCTAACACTCACCTTCATGGAAAAAACTGTGTCAAGATTTTTGATGTTTTAAAACTGTACTATACATATCGGGTCGGGCTGCACAACTAAAATCTCAAGTTTATTAGTAGGGTTTGACCATTCCCTTTATGTACACCCAGTCTCAAGCTATAATGTGTAATTCACACTTTTTCCTCTCATACTTCATGTACGCATGACTCTTATTTCCATTTCACGCTTGTGTACGCATGAGCGGCCCATACATACATAAGCCCATTAGAAATAAAGTGTCTTTTTGAAGAAAAGTTTGATACAGACTCAATGAAGAGATTTAGAGCATTTTGAGAATAAAAGACTTACAGGAGGCCCACATATATATTTGCACGTTCTAAAATTTGAACTCGTGTATGCATATCATGTCAGACTCCAGGACTAAAAGATCAGCCTTTGTTTAGTTATTCTCAACATATATCTCAAAGTGTATTTATCCAGAACAATTAGCCGCTTAGAGCTGTGGGGTAAAAATTATAATAGGCCATTAATTTCTCATGAACAACCTTGCAATCAACATTACAACTACTAAACAAGACATCTCAAGCGTTTTGAGAATAAAAGACTTACAAGAGGCCCACATGTATATTGACTCGTGTATATATCATGTCAACCCTGCAATCAACGTTACTCTAAACCACTGGATTAATTTATCGTAGTTGATGAATCGCTTTTGGTTTTTCTCATGGGTTAATTATATAATTATATTTTTATTATAAAGTGTTATACTTATAAGAATTTACTTAAAATAATAATGTATCGGCGACAAAAGATTATACTTATGAATTGCCGGCCATTTACAAAAACTACATAAGTAATTTCTCCACTTTCACATGCCCTTCCTTAAAAGACGTAATTTCAAATAATTGTACTCTTATGTTTCATGATGGTAAGTAAGTATATTTATATTTGTGCACGTCCATATATTTTTATGGAATTGATCTAGATCAAATTGATTTTTAACAAATGTCATGTCATGCTCTAACCAATTTTGTAATTTGTTAAAGGATTTTGATTCAAGAGGTACCATCGATTTTTTCATTAAGAACTCATTTAAAAAGATACGTCTTTTCTACGTATACTCAATCCACAATCATACTTATTAATTTCAATATCTCAAGTGAACACATATCTAAACTCGCTTTAAATTCCTTCCCTCGTCGTCGTCGCACTTGAGTTGATCACACATAACAAGATATAGTACCCAATGAAAATCGGTTCGATATGAGATCAGATCAATTCATTGAAAAAAATAAAAATAATTATTTACAATTAAATTTTATATGAGATTACGATTAGTTACGCGAAAATGGAGAAGTAGTACATGTAATTATTTGCAAAGTGAATTTATATGGGTAGTTGTTTGTAGCAATTGTTTTTCTAAAAGTGAACAGTCCATAGGAGTTGTCATTTGTGCTAATTAGTTTTTCAAATAATAAATATATATTTTTGAAAATAGACCATTAGCAATTTTTATAGGGTAATAGGGTTAGGAGGACACCTAGTTTATTAGTATCATATTTAAGCCTCAAAATGGTAGGATTGCACGAATTAATCAATTAGGCAAGGTATAAAGTCAAAGGCATTGACTTCTGTGGCAACTCAAAGAAGGTACTCTCATGGACTTGAAAATCAATTTAGAGAAGCATTTCAAGATTCACTATTTCAATTGCGATGCTGATCTACTATTCATTTTATTTCGATTTCATATATAAATTAGTTTTATCTCAATTTGGATTTATAACTGTACATATATATTTTAAGGGGAACTAGTAAATAACCATTCTGATATAAAATTTGTATTAATTTATCACCTAAACAATTTTTATTTACAAATCAATATGTAAAGTTATCTATCATCGATAATATTTTTAAAATACATGAACTATATTCAATTTAAGTATTTCTCTTACACAATTTACTGAATTAAAATTCTCAATTAAACAATGAAAATCTTTGGAACTCATATTCATGTCTTTACAATTGACGTATTGCTTCACTGTCTGATTCCGGGAGGGGGGGGGCCTGGCCTGGGTGGGAATTCGAAATAAAAATCATATACGATTTCTCCCGGAAATTGGATATACCCTCTTAAATCTTAATGTATATACAAAAGTTGTACAATAAAACTAAGTTATTTAGTTTAGTGGTAACGGTGATTCATTTTATTCAAGAGGTCCATATTTTAACAGTTGTGAGCTTTTAAACTCACTTCAATGGAGTATAGTTCATTCTTACATTATTATAATTATAATTATTTCTTACTAATTATTTTTATTAGTCAAACTATTTTTTCGTTAAATTTTTTGTTTTGTCTATTATAATTTAATAATTATTGAATATTTGTAAATTTTTTAAGCAAAGTTATGTTATGATTAAGTTCAAGAAAGGATCGTTTGATAAACGAATCAAATTTGGGCTTAACTTATTAGAGTTTGTAAGACTCGTGATTCGTGAACCGACTCACTTCGTATTTATATATTCATGAAGTTTAAATTTAAAATCAACTAAAACTAAATATTTAGGTTTGAATTAGTTTTTGTTATATGCATTTAGCAGTCATTTTCTTATTAAAATAATTTTAGTATAAAATTTTGTCTATTTAAAATAATTCCTATGCCACTACTGGTGCCCGTGCGTTATTTGATGTGATGCCAATGGAAATGTTGGGCTTCTTTTTCATCTTTAAAATATAAAAATAATGAATTAGTGGGAAGTGCTAAATTGTCACGATAACAACATTTCCAATAGTAGAGGAATTAGGAGGTTGACCATGTAACCACACCCACTACCAATCAATCAAAAGTGCTTTGTAAGGAAAAGAATAAAATAAACAGTGGAGAAAGCAATTTCATTCATCATATACACACTGATGATTAATTTCAATAAATGATTTCAGGAGTCGTTGAAAAGAAGTTTAAAAAGAAGAAAATCAGCATACATATCCACCTATATATACACTCGAGAAATTGGTGTGGATGGTGATAAGCATGTAAACCAAAGCTCAATCACGATTTGCGGTCATAACCATTATTAGGGTGCAAAATGATCCAAATGAAGAATTTATGTTTTTGAGTCAAAGTTATAGTGATTTGATATCTTATCAATTTGAATATTTTTTATAATCAAATAAATATAAAATTTTGTATATGAATCAGTCAAGAATATCTTGTATCGCTACATATCGAAAAGATACTATATATATTGTAAATACTGAAATAGGATAAAACACAAACACAAATATGAGGATAGGGATACACTCTAGTACAAACTAGTCTAAACGTTCAAACCGTCTGAACCAATTTCAGGCGTGAGATTAGTGTTAATTAGTATGTACCTGCGACACGTGGCACAGAAGTTGACCCGCGGTGTTTTTCGGGTCCCAAACATTCCACGCTCAGTGCAAATATTCCACATAAACCTACAAACTTCCACCATTATGCATAAACATTCCACCTATTTGGACACTTTGAACATATCTCCTGGTTTGTACATGATTGTTTATGTAGAAAGATATGACCAAAAACACATGATTAGTGTCATCACATTCCTATGCTAATATATCAGTATCATCATGTTAATTTTCTAAACAAAGGGAGTGCAGACCCACCAAAAACATATCCAACAAATCTAACATACTAAAGAAAAGGTGCAATTGAGGGGCTAATAAAGTGAGAGGAGAACCAAGAACATCTCACAAGAGTGGGCATGCTAATCTAATGCAATGCAACACTAGTATGTTCTTCTTCAATGGTATTTGATTTGAATAAAAAATACACATGAACCTATTCATGCAACATAATG
Source organism: Geranium rotundifolium (assembly GCA_963920655.1). Classification (NCBI taxonomy): domain Eukaryota; kingdom Viridiplantae; phylum Streptophyta; class Magnoliopsida; order Geraniales; family Geraniaceae; genus Geranium; species Geranium rotundifolium. The sequence continues at coordinate 21,781,907 of OY987321.1, forward strand.
CTCAATTCTTTTCCATAAAGATGTTGAGATTCTGATGCAAGGAGCACCAAAGTACTATCTTTTTGTAAGAATTTGCTTTTGAGATACAGAAAGGCTATGGTATCAATTATATTAGTAACTTCAAAGCCACTTGGTGGTGTATGACCATGTCTTTCTTGCAACTTCATTGGACTTCCAAAATGATCTCATCATTCACAAATACAATAGTTCTTCCCAATTTAACGAAAAGTGAACCACTTATTCAATACAACATTAAATGTTTAGGTATATACTATATTCACTTTTTCTATAGTTGAGCAAACAAATCTTAAATATCCACTTAGGTGCCTAAAATTGGTGTTTAAGAAGATGATAGGCGCTAGATGAGTTGATGGGGTACAAATTGAAAATTAACAGATGATCAATCCAATTATATTTTTCTATATTTAAAGTTATATATATATATATATATATATATATATATATATAGTATGTACCATAAAAAATAAATTGTAGTATATAAAATATTATAAATATTTAACAAAAACATATGAAGATAATAATACTTTAATATTATTTACACTCATATCCTTATTAAAAAACATTCATTAAAGTAAATTATTTTAACTAGACCGGTTCTGAAAAACACAGCCTAAAACTGTGATGTTATCATATGAATAATATATTGGTGCTCTCATGTGAACAAGACCTGACAACTTATAGGCATCATACAAATATTAACAAACTCACATACATCTAATTATTTTTATATAAAAATATGTAATAAAGAAAAAAATGTTCAACCAATCAATTTTGATTGTTATAAAATCTTGTCATCGAATCATGTATGAAATGTTATATTTCTCTTATTTTACTCGAAATAGTTTTCCTTGAGGAGAAAAAAAATTAATCAAATAATTTAAAGCGTAAAATTCTTTCCACCTATACGAATTTTGTAAGAAGATATTAAACAAAACAAATCAAACAAACTAAAAATATAACAAACAAGAAAACACATAACACAAAACTTTAGCGTGAAAAAACTTTCTCAACGCGAGTAGGAAAAACAACGAGAATCTTGAGACCACTTAATCGTCACTATCACCATAATGGGTACATCGTGTTCTCTCTAAATAAAGTTAAAGGAACACATTATCTCAAGATTAAACTCTATTAACTCTAACTACAATCAAAAGAAAGAATAGAGAAATTTCACCAAATTGGCGACTCACGACAAAAAATTGTATCAAACTACTCAAATCGCCAATTACAAATTCGCCTATTCAGAATATAGTACACATCATCTCAAGATAAACTCTATTAACTCTAACTACAATCAAAAGAAAGAATAGAGAAATTTCACCAAATTGGCAACACACGATCAAAAAACTGCATCTAACTAATCAGATCGCCAAATACAAATTCGCCTGTTCAGAATATAGTACTACGAGTCCTGAAAACACTAAATAAAAATCAGGTCCACTCAATTGTGAATATACCTTCGACTAGGCTCTTGAGTTTGGCTGGACGAACTCCAAAAACTACAAAAATTCTACACGTCTCTCTCTCTCTCTCTCTCTCTCTCTCTCTCCCTCCCTCCCTCCCTCCCTCCCTCCCTCTCCCTCAAACTGCCTCATTTTATAAAATTACAACTTGGCTTTCTTTTCTATGTGGACTAGTAAGGCCTAACAAATGTTCTCATTTTCAACTTAGTGGAGGGCATCACTATCCCGATCCATTATGAAAAAAATCAAAATTCCTCCTTTGTAATGTCTTCGTGAATATATATGAATCATTATCATGTGTATGAATGTTCTCAATCTTAAATAACATGTCTTCAACTGCATATATAATCTAATGTTATCTCACATCAATATGTTTCGACTTTCCATGAAACACAGAATTTAAATTCAACCGAATCGCTTTTTTTATCACAATAAATCACACGGTGTTCCTTCTTGAACCAAAGCTCCATAATAAATATCTTCATCCACAAAAAATCTTTACATGTTTCAGTTGTTGCAATATTTTTAGGGCTTATTGCAGAAAGTGCAGCAGACTTCTGTAGCTTTGGCTGCCAAGAAACTGCTATACCTGCAAATGTCGTCAAATAACTAGAGGTAAATTTTCTATTATCAACAACTCTTGTCATATCTGAATTAAAGAATTTAACACTGGTTCTCCACTTTCAAGAGTAAGTATATTATTATAGGTGTCTCGAAGATATCTCATAATCCACTTGGATGCATCATCGTGTTCTCTACCCGTATTTGACAGAAAATGACTCACAACATTAATTCCATGAGCTAAATCTGGCCTTGTACACATTGTTGCGTACATAAACTTTCAATTGTCGAGGCATACAAAACTCTATCCATGGCCTTGTACACATTGTTGCGTACATAAAATTTTAGTTGTTAAGGCATACAAAACTTTATCCATGTCTTCCATCTCCTTCTCCGTAGAAGAACTTTGTCATGCACTTAGTTTAAAGTGAGTAGCAAGGGTAAAGCTCACCACTTTAGCCTTGTCTATACTACACCTTTGCAACACTTTTTATTATGTTGATTGTAACATATGTAACTTCTTCGCAACTCCTTCGTGATAAATTCTGATGCCAAAAAAAATCTTTATAGGACACAAGTCTTTTGTTAAGGAAACCTAATTCAACTATTCATTATTCTCTAAATTCTAGAGACATTATTCCCAACAATTAGCATATCATCAATATATAACAATACTATGATAAAATTATCATCAGAGATTTCTACTAAAAAACATAGTGGACAGATTTCGTCTTCTAGTACCCTTACTCCCCAATAATTACTAGAACTTTTTGTACAAGTGCCTTAGTGTTTGCTTCAAACCACATAATTTTTTTAAGTGCACACATAGTCCTCTTTTCCCTTACTTCGAAGCATTCTGGTTGCTCCATGTAAATCTCTTTGTCTAAGTCATCATGCAAAAATAAAGTTTTCACATCCATCTTCTCAACGTCGAAATCAAGGCTAGCTGTCAAATAAAGAACAACATGAATAGATGACATCTTCACAATAAGAGAAAATATTTCATCAAAATCAATACTTTCTTCTGATTGAAACCCTTGATAACTAATGTAGCTTTGTTGTAGGAAATGTGCCATAGTCCAATCGATATATGTACAAACGTTTTGTCTTGTGTTAGTAGCAATAAAATCGATATTTTCTTATCATTGTGTTGTGGTAAAAAGTCAAGCATAATTTCATCTAGAGTTATCGAGTATGTCATCACTGATAGTAGAACCCTTAGATACACACGTAATTATACTTGACATGTCCTTGGTCAAAAACTTGTAAAGCGACCAATATGAGCATGACTCTTGATCACGCTCTACTGATCATACATATAGGTTTACCAAGTTAGATCATAGATATCACCTGGGATGTGATATTGGACGACCCGACCTGAGTGTGGGACATAAATCCAGTCATGAACATGCTCAAGTTGTCGTAGTATTATTGAATTCTTTCGGACCTTGGAGTCTTCGTGGTTTCCTATGTGACAACTCTCATAGTTTGACATGCTCATCAACGTTGATCGTAACTGGCTAAAAAAGAGGTATGATTGACTATGGGACGAATCATATGAGGAATGCAGTTGACGGTCAAGGGATTTTTCCCTCACGACCAGTGGGAACGATATATGTTTAGGTCTTTTGATGAGAATGACGGAGAGGAAGTGTGCGGCTGCACCAGTGATAAATGGAGTTATCATTCTCAACTCATCTCGAGATCAAGAAACATAATTGAACGAAATAAGGATGACGGCTCTATGCCTTATGTTCAAATAAGATATCTAGTGATAAAGGGATTGTAATAGCTGCACCAAAGGTTAAGTCGAATCACCGATCATCATGTTCATTGGGTAATCATAATGTGTTATTAGAGACAGCTTATGATGAATAGACCAAAAGGAAATTTGGGATCATTTGCCAATGTGTCATGAGTCTACAGAGTCACACACAAAAAGCAAACCCGAAGCAAAGATGGACTTTGGAATCCTGTCGGAAATTAAGAAGGGGATGTGTCGATCGACACACATAGTGTGGTAATCGACACATATTAGGACATGTTCTGATCGACACTTATCAGGGATGTGTTGATCGACACGCATTTTGTGGTTGTAAGGCCAAAAAGCGTCGGGAAAAACGTCACGTTTCAGATTGGTTATCCCTCGCGCAAGAGTACGCAGTCACAAGTAATACAATTTATAATCTGGTAAGTACCGGGTCGATCCACATGGACTAATGAAGGTCTTTCGGTCGAATTTGCGTTTGTAATTGAGATTCTAAGAAAACTAATCTTTTTGGGGTTTTGAGTTTTAAGCAAGCTAGTAAGTAAACTTTTTTTTATGAAAATTTAAGTAAAGCGCCTAGGGTGCTAAAGAAATGTAACTCGAATTTGACTTAACAAGAGATATTCGTCCTAACGGTCTTTTGGTGTCGAACCTATGTCTTGAATACACACCTCACCTCTCGGCCTGGAGATTGACCTAATCTCGAGTTGCCCCTTGTTCTCTCTAGGATGAGGAACTAACTCGAGATTGCATTAGCCCGACAATTATCAGCTAAGGGTTGATCTAAGGGGTTAAAACACGGTTTCAAGCCTCCAACCCTCGGTGATTCCTAGGTCCAAGATTATCCGTCCCTCTCGGGCACAGACTAATCTCCTAAACATGCATTCTAAGTAGGCAATCACTATGCAAGTATAAAATCAAGAAATTCATACAACGAAGAGCATTCGAACCCATGGTACCTGCACTTATACTTGCATGGAAACTTGTTAAAAACTCAATTGTGGTGTGTGAGACACACACCACACTTAACCCCACACTCGGGGTCGATTTACTCTAAGACTCAATAAACCGAAACTAGACACATATTTACAAGTGATCAACGTTACCTTTCCTCTTCTTACCGGGCCATGGGCGGCCTCCGAGTCCTTCTATGCAACAACGCACTTAAGTTTCTTATCATCTCCATGATATCCGTTAACTGAGCTTGCATGTCCTCCTTGAAATCCTTAATCTCTTCTCGGACAGTCATTATGGCCACTATGATTTCCGAGAACCGGCTCTCGATGTGGATCATCGGATCTTCTGGTGGAGTAGGACTATCCTCAGGTTCCGGCGAGTTTGCCGGCCACCTTGGAGGTGGCGAGTTACCCTCATCGTCATCCGACGAAGGTGGAGCATTTAGTCCAAACTCCCATTGGTTCATCTTGGAAGAGCGAAAGATGAATGTTGCTACGTTTAATTGTTGGCATAATTTTTTAGCGCAAAAGTAAGAAGTCGCGCAACATGTTACTTGACATGTGGAGCGACTTGTTACGATCAAGATTAGGAAAGATCTAAAGCTTTCCTATTTCGACGAAGCTTGGAGCAAAAGAAGAATGGCGCCACGAAAACTTGGAGCGCAAGAGAGTGACGTCGACAAGTCAGGCGACTTCCAGCTGGCAGTTACACGTCAACAATAGGCGGCAACTCTACTTGCCTGATTTATTCAGGAAGACAGAACAGGCAAGACGACTTCCAGCTGTCGTGGAAGGCGGCAACGACTTGCCTGATTTGTTCAGAAAGTCTGAAACTTCCTATTCCTGGTCCGAGAAGGATTAGGAATGTGAGCTGCTATAAAAAACCTTGAGCTTCCCATTAGCAGTGATCCGTTCTTATTCTAACAATTGCAAGATTTCTCAGAGCTCTTAACCGTGCACCATTGGCGTGTTGAGAGGCTGATTAAGATTCGCTAGAACGGCCTTTGCTCCGATCAAGCATTAAGTCGCGAAGACTTAGTGTTTGGATCGGTTAGGGTTTTTGTTTGTGATTGAAGATTCACAACTCCGTCAAAGAAGACAACGACGCCGAGCATAGGCTTGCTCGAAGGGTGGAATTGAGAGGATCTCAAAGACAAGGGGAGAGGCCCTTGGTCGAGGTTGTTCACGGTGAGATCTATAGTAGCTTAGGACAATATCTTGTGTGATAGCTAGTTGGTGCTTGAAGTTGTACTATTGACTACCTAATAGTGAACCTTTCCACTGGCAAAGTGCCCCCAGATGTAGGTGCGGAGTCACCGAACTGGGTAATCATCTCTGTTGTCGCTATTATCTGTTTACTGTTTACGCTTACGGTTTACGTTTTAGACAAGTAGTCGATACACAAGTTACGACTTTGTGTTCGACTTCTTGACTCGGCTACGATTCAGAATTTCAATTGGTATCAGAGAAGGCACCTTCGCTTTTAGGTGATTTTCCTGAAAAATTTCTGAATAGCCAATATGGACTCAAAGGAAGGAGTTTAGTAAATTGACCACCAGTTCATGACGGAACAAACTATGGGTACTGGAAAGCTCGGATGTGTGCCTTCTTGAAGTCCCTCGACAGAAAAACCTGGAAATCTGTCATCAATGGATGGAAGGAACCTTTCTATGCTGATGCTCATGGAAATCAAACAAGCATCAAACCAGAAAAGGAGTGGAGCGCGGAAGAAGATGAAGCCGCCCTAGGTAATTCTCGTGCACTCAATGCTATTTTTAATGGAGTAGACAAGAATATGTTTTGACTCATCAACACATGCACAAGTGCCAAAATTGCCTGGGACACTCTTGCGGTTGCTTATGAGGGTACTTCCAAAGTCAAAGAGCAGAAGTTACAGTACCTCACGGCCAACTTCGAGGCCCTGACCATGAATGAAGATGAAACTATTGCGGAGTTTAATGTGCACATCAAGGATCTGGCCAATGAATCATATTCACTTGTCAAACCTATGACCGATGAAGATTTGGTCAGAAAAACGCTGAGAGCTCTAAGTCCCAGATTCAAGATAAAGATCACAGCCATCGAAGAAGTCCATGACTTGAAGACACTGAAGTTTGATGAGCTCATGGGCTCACTAATGACTTTCGAGCTCTCCCTACCTCCTATCGAGAAGAAACATAAAGGTGTGGCTTTCAAAAGTTCTAATTAAAAGCAGAAGAACTCAACGCACTCTGAGTCGGATAGTGACATTGAGGAAACTATCGCCATGCTGGCCAAAAACTACAACAAAGTCATGAAAAGATTTGGCCAGATGACAGGAAGAAAAGTCACCCGAGAAGTCAGAGACAAGCTACAGCACAAGTTTCAGAAGCTCGAAAACACAGCTAACGATGGAGGACGAGGAGAACGATCAGGTAAAGGAGCTCAGTGTTTTGAATGTGAGGGGTATGGACACATGCAGAGAGAATGTCCCAACTTCTTAAAGAAACAGAAGAAGGGATTCAATGCCTCTCTAACTGACGATGAAGATGAGGAAGACAGTGACCTTGAGCATACAAGTAACTATGTGGCTTTTACTTCCTCCACAATAGATCAACCAGCTGAAAGCTCAAAGAAGTATGACTCTGATGATGAGCTATCCGATGAGACTCTCAACAACGCTTACAACGAATGGTATGTCAAGTGGCTTGAAGACTCTCAGGTAATCGAAAAACAGAATGCTCTCATTCTTACTCTTAATGAAGACAAGTCAAGACTTCTTGAGACAACTATTGATTTCAAAAAGGAAGTTGCTCGACTAAAAGGCGAGTTAGAGCAGGTCACCAAGTCTGTAAAGATGTTGAATCCAAGTACTGACACTCTAGACCAAATACTTTCGATCGGGAACCATCAAGGAATATGGAAGGTCTTGGATATTCGAAAGAAGCCTCATCATCGCACACCATCTTCGTTCCTTAGAAGTCTGTCTCCTAGAAGTCTCGCCAGAAGTCTCCTAACTTCACGGCTGACCAAGCGACCAAAAAGCCTTCTACCCTGGCCATGTAAAAAACCCAGAACAAAAAACATAACTGGATTTGTCATCACTGTAGACGAAGAGGACATATTCGACCCTTCTGCTATCAGCTATATGGGAAGACCTTTGTCAAGAAAAGGACCACCATGAAGAAAAGCCAACCATGGAAGGAATGGCGAGTCAAAGAGGTCAACTATCAAGCTAACATCGCGTACACCGCTTTGAAGGCCTCAACCAGCAACGATTGGTACTTCGATAGTGGATCCTCTCGACATATGACGGGTAATAGCTCTTTCTTGGTCACTTTAATACCATGCACAAATAGCTTCGTCACTTTTGGAGATTGAGTTAAAGCTAGAGTGTTCGGGAAAGGAAAACTCAATCTTCCCAACTCTCCATGTCTGAAAGAAGCTCTACTAGTAGAAGGTCTCACAGCCAATCTCATCAGCATAAGCCAAATATGCGATTTAAATCTGGATGTCCACTTCACTCGTGACAAGTGCTCGGTCAAAGACGAACAACAGAAGGAAGTCATGACAGGCCACAAGTCTCTTGACAACTGTTATCTATGGTCTCCAACAGTCAGTACCTTGCCAACCAAGTGCCTTTTATCCAAAGCTCAAGAGACAAAACTATGGCATCAAAAACTTGGTCACATCAATTTGAGGAGTATGCAAAAGATTCTCTCTGAAAAGGCGATCATTGGAGTTCCCAACCTCAAGATCATTGAAGGAAAAATTTGTGGAAAATGCCAGATTGGGAAACAGGTCAAGACGTCACACAAGAAGGTACAACATCTTACTACTTCTCGTGTTCTAGAACTTCTTCATGTTGACCTTATGGGACCCATGCAAATAGAAAGTCTAGGAGGGAAGAAGTATATATTTGTATGTGTAGACGACTTCTCGAGGTACACCTGGGTAGACTTTATTCGAGAAAAGTCAGATACCTTTTCAGTCTTTGAAGCCTTATGTCGAAGAGTTCAACGAGAAAAAGGAGAATTCATTGGGAAAGTCATCCGACTTCGAAGCGATCATGGAAAGGAGTTTGAGAACATCAGCTTCGCAAACTTTTGTGATGCTGAAGGTATTGCACACGAATTTTCTGCTCCCATCACTCCTCAGCAAAACAGAATCGTTGAAAGGAAGAAACGCACTCTTCAAGAGATGGCAAGAGTCATGATGTTAGCCAAAGACATCCCGCAACACTTCTGGGCTGAAGCTTTGAATACGGCATGCCATATTCATAATAGAGTGACTCTTCGCCCTGGAACTTCGCTCACTCTTTATGAAATATGGAGGGGGAGAAAGCCGAATGTCAAATATTTCCATGTCTTTGGATCAGTCTGTTACATACTCGCAGATAGGAACCTTGACGCAAATTGGATCCTAAAAGCGACGAAGGCATCTTCCTTGGATACTCCAGAAATAGTCGGGCTTTTCGTGTATTCAACAAACGCACCCGGACTATCATGGAATTCATCAATGTCGTGATTGATGACAATAACGAGCAACCAAGTGACGAGGACGAAGAAGTCCTAAATCTCTCAGGAGAAGTCAGACTAGAGGTCAGAGGAGAAGTCAGACCAGAAGTCAAAGGTGATGAGCGCAACAAAGAGTCTGAAGACGAAAGCCTAATCATCCCAGATAAAGAGGCATCTCCTTTAAGGCAAAAAGCTCCATCAAGAAGAATTCAGAAGAATCATCCACCCCAGGATGTGATTGGAGACATTAATGAAGGAGTTCGGACTCGACAAAAGGCATCTCTTGACTTCAAAGAAATGATAGGTAACGTTTGTTTTATTTCCAAAATTGAGCCAAAGAATATACAAGAGGCCATCAATGATGAATACTGGGTCTGCGCGATGCAAGAAGAATTGGTTTAGTTTGCAAGGAATGAAGTCTGGGAACTAGTACCCAAGCCTGACAATGTCAATGTCATCGGGACAAAGTGGATATTCAAAAACAAGTCTGACGAGCAAGGAGACATCACTCGAAACAAAGCGAGACTGGTGGCTCAAGGATACACACAAGTCGAAGGAGTCGACTTTGAAGAAACTTTTGCTCCAATAGCCAGACTAGAAGCCATACGACTTCTTCTTGGCATCGCATGTCATATGCGTTTCAAACTCTATCAGATGGATGTAAAGAGTGCCTTTCTCAATGGAAATCTAAACGAAGAAGTCTTTGTAGCCCAACCAAAGGGATTCGAAGACCATGACTCTCCGCACCATGTCTACAAGCTAAAGAAAGCTCTCTACGGACTCAAACAAGCTCCACGAGCATGGTATGAACGTCTTACCCAATTCCTTGTACAGAATGGCTATATTCGAGGGGGAGTAGACAAAACTCTCTTTGTGAAGAAGGAAGGAAGGGACATCATGATTGCTCGAATATATGTCGACGACATTGTATTTGGAGGGAAGCCAGACAAGATGGTGGAACGTTTCGTCCAACATATGCAGTCTGAATTAGAGATGAGTATGGTCGGTGAGCTCACATACTTCCTAGGCTTCCAGATCAAGCAGATGTCAGATGGAATATTTATCTCCCAGAGCAAATATGCAAAGAACATTGTCAAGAAGTTCGGGTTAGAAAAGGCCTCACACAAGAGAACTCCTATTGCCACACATGACAAATGTACAAAGGACGAGATGGGAGAATTAGTTGATCAAAGCCTTTATCGAAGCATAATAGGAAGTCTCCTCTATCTAACAGCAAGTTGACCCGACTTCGCTTACTCCGTGGGAGTCTGTGCTCAATATCAAGCCAATCCAAAAGTCAGTCACTTGGCTCATGCAAAGAGGATCATAAGGTACATCTCAGGAACCTCTGAATTGGGTTTACTATATTCCTTTGATACCTCTCCTACTCTGGTTGGATACTGTGATGCTGATTGGGCGGGAAGCACACCAGATCGAAGAAGTACCTCTAGAGGTTGTTTCTACCTAGGGAACAATCTTGTATCGTGGTTCAGCAAAAAGCAAAATTGTATTGCTTTATCTACTACTGAGTCCGAATATATTGCAGCCGGAAGTAGCTGTACTCAGCTTCTTTGGATGAAACAAATGTTTGCAAAATATGGAGTCAAGCAAGAAGTCATGACTTTATTCTGTGACAACATTAGTGCAATCAACATCTCGAAAAACCCAGTGCAACATAGCAAGACAAGAAAATAACATCAGGCGCCACTTTATTCGAGAGCTTGTAGAAGACAAGAAAATAAAGCTCGAGTATTTACCCACTAAGAAACAAGTCGCAGACATCTTTACAAAGGCGTTAGATGCCAACAAGTTTGAAAGTCTAAGGTCAACCCTCGGACTTTGCTGTCTGGAGTAACCAGAAGTCAAGCAAGAAGAGGGAGTCTTAGTTGATTTTACTCTCTCTCTCTCGATCAGGACCAACCAGGGTCCACAAAATCAAGCCGGGCCCAAATCTTTTTATCAGAAGCCCGTTAGTCTTATTTGAATTTTAAGAATGATTACACTCTGACAATCAACCAATCAGAAATCGTTCTGTTCAACTCCCACGCAGAAAAGGCTCTGCACCTCCTCCACCATTTGAAACCGCTAGGGCACCACAAATCAAAATTTCTGCAACTGAAAGATTTTGTTCCCTCCTCTCAAAGAACAAATCCTATCTAGCCTTTAGCCAAATGGTTGGTACTCGAAGCGGACGAATACCATCTGCCTCCAAAGCGCTACGAGCAAAAATGAGGGCAAAAGTGATTGCCAAGAAGTTGTCGGCCTCCAAGTCGACGACAAACAAATATGGAGTGAAGATTCGAGGAAGAAATCTGCCTGGGGAAGGATCGGCGAAACCTAAGGATGGACCAATGGAGGCGATTACCTCCACTGAAGAGAAGGAAAAAGCTGCCAACCTAGAAGAGGAAGGCTCTCACACTTCGCAGATGCCACCAAAAGGTACTTCTACTACCCTTTCTGTAGATAACATCATAGACAAAGAGGCGTCTGAAGAGGCTCAAGGAACTCTTCCCCCTGAGGACCATGAGGCCATCTGTGGAGATAAGTCTAGTCCCCAAAAATCTGCACCTACGGCAGAAAAATCCCCACCAACAGAAGTCATGCAAAAGGCCGACAGCCCACCTGTAGTCCAGGACAATGAACCTGGGATAAATGAAGAAACTGAAGTCATCCAAGAAGTTGCTCGACCTGAAGAGAACACTATCAGTATAGAAGAAGGAGATATAGCAGAAGCCATTGAAGAAGAAGAAGCTGTGCCCAAAAGGGCTGAGAGAAGGAAGCTACCAACACGTAGGTTGGTTGATGAAGAAGATGAACCTCAAATTCCGAGAAGATTGACCCCAAAGAGGAAAGCCACAGAGAACGGAGGAGTATCGGCGTCTAAACAGCCGAAGAAGTCAAGAAGGAAGTCACTGACTACTGCAGTAACCTCTACTCCTGAAGAGGAGGAATCTAAAGAAGAAGCCACCTAGATTGTGCTACCACGGGTCAGAAAAGCAATGGGATGACAAAAACTCCCCAAGAATGTTCCTAAAGCACCTACAGACAATGTCTCTTTCCACTCTGTAGACAATGCCGTTAAATGGCAGTATGTTTATCAACGCAAGATCTATCCAGAAAGAGAACTTTCCACAGAGGCGCAGGGGATAAACTCGATCATGGAACTTCTCCAATGAGCAGGCCTGACCAATACGGTCATAAATATTAGGCCATTCTACCCAGCATTGGTCAAGGACTTTATTGTCAACCTGTCAAGCGAGTTTGATGAACCAGAAGACGCTGAATACAGAAAAGTGTTCGTTCGGGGAGAATGCTTCGAAATCTCTGCCTCAACCATCAACGCCTACCTTGGCAGAGAAGACCCAGAAGTCCCGCACTTGAACAAAGTAGCGGTCGAGATCACTGGAGGACGAAAGAAGGTCTGGCCCGTCAAAGACACCATTGCGGCTACCGAGCTTACAGCAAAATATTCAATTCTCTACCGCATTGGTCTGGCTAATTGGGCATCTTCTACGCATGGGTCAAGCATCAAAACCGAGTTGGCTAAACTCATTTACCAAATAGGTACGCAGTCTTCTCTTGATTTTGGCGCTTATGTTATTGAACATCTAGTCAAGCACGCCAAATCATGTGCTATCAAACTTCCTATCGGGTTTCCTTCACTCATCACCGGTATCCTTCTCCAACAATGTCCTCACATTGTTCGAGAATCGGATATTCCGGGAAAGAAGCCACTGCCCCTTACTATCAACCTCAAGAACTTCGAAAGGAAGCAGTTGAAGGACCTCGGACTTCCTATGGCCAAAGCATCAGGAGCTGGTTCAAGCTCTCGACCTTCAGGACCAATTGGCAATAGGATGGCGGAAGAATTGGTGGAGATGATCGATGATCTGGAGAAGTCGATTGCGATGCTATCGACCCGCAAAGTCGCCTGTGAAGCTCTGCTCAGTGACCTCCGCTCTGCTGCTGCTGCTGAAGAAGATGTTGACCACTCCACGTCGTTTTACGTATTTTCTCTGAATTTACTATGATAACTTTGTTTCACACGCTTTTAAATCCTCGAGGTCTGTCCGAGTTATTTTCTGCACACTATGACCTCTTATTTTTGGGTTATTTGCTCTTGGTAGAGCTGGATATTTGCTCATGTTTGAGCTGTTTATTTTGCTCATGGTGTGAGCTGGTTTACCCTGCTGTTTAGTCGAATTTCATTGTATGATTTCCTTTGGCAATATTGTTAGAAAAACAGGGGGAGATATAGATAGGCTACGCCAGGAGTTACGCCAGAAGTTGTGCATAGAAATCGCCGCTCCAGAAGCCGCTCCAGAAGATAAACCAGAAGACGCACAAGAAGTCGCATCAGAAGTCACATAACTTGCTGTGTGCGTAACTGCCTCAAGGTGACGACGATGTGCCTGCTTGGAGTAAAGAAGTCACATCACTTGATGTGCGTAACTGCCTCAAGATAAATCACTTGCTGTGCGTAACTGCCACAAGATGACGATAGGCTTAAAAAGGTGTTTGCCTAAAAAATTGCCAAAGGGGGAGATTGTTGATACGTTTAATTGTTGGCATAATTGTTTAGCGCAAATGTAAGAAGTCGTGCAACATGTTACATGACATGTGGAGCGACTTGTTATGGTCCAGATTAGGAAAGTCTGAAGCTTTCCTATTTCGACGAAGCTTGGAGCGAAAGAAGAAAGGCGACACGAAGACTTGGAGCGCAAGAGAGTGACGTCGACAAGTCAGGCGACTTCCAGCTGGCGGTTACACGTCAACAATAGGCGGCAACTAGACTTGCCTGATTTATTCAGGAAGTCAGAACAGGCAAGACGACTTCCAGCTGTCGTGGAAGGCGGCAACAACTTGCCTGACTTTCCTGTTCCTGGTCTGAGGAGGATTAGGAATGTGAGCTGCTATAAAAAGCCCTTGGCTTCCCATTAGCAGATCATCCGTTCTTGTTCTAACAATTGCAAGATTTCTCAGAGCTCTTAACCGTACACCATCGGCGTGTTGTGAGGCTGATTAAGATTCATTAGAACGGATCTTTGCTCCGATCAAACATCAAGTCGCGAAGACTAGAGTGTTTGGATCGGTTAGGGTTTTTGTTTGTGATTGAAGATTCACAACTCCGTCCAAGAAGACAACGACACCGAGCATAGGCTTGCTCGAAGGGTGGAATTGAGGGAATCTCAAAGACAGGGGGAGAGGCTCCTGGTCGAGTTGATTCACGGTGAGATCTATAGTAGCTTAGGACAATAGCTTGTGTGATAGCTAGTTGGTGCTTGAAGTTGTACTATTGACTACCTATAGTTAAAAACCTTTCCACTGGCAAAGTGCCCCCAGACGTTGTTGCGGAGTCACCGAACTGGGTAATCATCTCTGGTGTCGCTATTATTATCTTTCCATTACTTTGCTTACGGTTTTCACAAGAATTCGATACACAAGTTAAAGACTTTGTGTTCGACTTCCCGACTCAGCTACGATTCAGAATTTCAGTGTGTAAAAGCCATTGGTTGTGAGTAAGTCTTTAAGGCCAAGACATACATGAATTATGAAATCAGTTCGGAATTCTTTTGCAAGGGATTAGTGGAAAGAATTTAAGTTGTAGAAATCTATTTATGGATTAAAGCAGGCTTCTCAGAGATTGGAACCTTGTGTAGACAAGAAGGCTAGTTGGAGTGGGATGGTTCTTAATGCACAATTACAAGAAATGATTCTTGCTCGCGCTACATGACACAAACGACTCAGCAAGAATCAGTGTCCTATGACATTGATGAGCTAGTTAGAAAGAATCAGTGTCCTATGACAATGATGAGTTGTAGTAATGCACCAAATGATGCCATATACTTAGTATAGTGGATCAATCACATGTGTCATGCACAAGACCGGATGTCTTATTTTGCCCTATCTTGTACCAGAAAATTAAAGATTAACTCCGGTGAGCTTCACTGGATAACGGTTAATAATACCCTCATGTACTTCAGAGGCACTGAGGATATTATACGGACCGTCAATGATCAGTTAGATCATAGTTATAATATGTGTGGGGTTTTAGTGGCGCTCATAAGCAGGAATGATTCCAGGCCAACGACTATTATTGAGTTTTCAAACGAAGGTTGAGTATATAGCTGTTGGGGAAGCAGCTATGGTGGCCATATGGATTAGAAGCTTCTAACCGGATTAAACGTAATGTCGCGAACGTTTGATCCGGTGAGCTTGTTGTGTGACAACACAGGGCTGTAGCTATTGCTCAAGAGCCCAGATTCCACAATAGATCCAAACATATACTCAGCAGATATCACCTCATCAGAGATATTACAAATAGATATATCACAAATAGAGGTGATGTGGAGATTAAGGACAATTTGACTTATGATAATATGGTCGATCCCTTGACAAAGGCTCACCCGCAGCCTAAGCATGAGGAACATGCGAGGTCAATGGGAGTAGAATGAAACTTAGATTGGAACTAGGGGTAAGTGGGAGATTGTTAGATTTGTGCCCTAGTCCAATGTAAAATTTGTGTACAATTGTAATGTTTTATCATCTTTCCGAATAAATAAATCGGCATCATTTTACTAATGTGTTGTAGTAATATATTAGATGTAATTTGATCTGTATCATTAGTGTGCCATCGCTAATAGTAGAACTGTAGATCGGAAAGAATTACATTTAATGAGTCCCTGATCAGTTACGCTTAATTAAGAAGCCGTCAGTATGAGGCTAACTCTTTATGATCACGCTTTACTGATCATGGAAAGGATCTGCCAGAGTTAGATCATAGATATCATTAGGGGTATGATATTGGACGACCCGATTGTGAGTATACAGCATAGATGTTGTCATGAGCGTACTCACATATCATAGCTTGTCATTGTATCCTTAGACCGAGGAGTCCTTGTGATCACTATGTGAGGAGTAGCTAAGTTTGACCTAGTCTAATGTTACCTGTAAAAAGATAACCATAAGGGCTTTGATTGGCTTAGTTATAAATTACATGAGTGAACTCGAAAGACGACTAAGGGATTTATCCCTCATACTCCATTATGGGAAGATATATGCTTAGGCCACTTGATGAGTATGACTGAAGGAAATGCATGGCCATGCGGGAGATACTTAGTATCAGTTTTCAGTCATCTCAAATATCAAGAAACAGTGATTGATAAATAAGGATGACGGATCTATGCATTTTGATCAATCTGGATATCGTAGGTTAAAAAGATAGTGACATATACAATAGAAGGTTAAATCGAATCATCGATGGTCACGAAAATTGGGTAACCATAATGTCTTACTGGAGGCCACTTATGATGTAAAGGGCAAAATAGTAATTTTGCCAGTCTGCCAACGGGTCGTGAGCTTAAAGGGTCACACACTTTAAGCAAGGTATATAGCAATAGAGACCTAGATGGAAGATTGGGAGAATTAGCCTTTCGATTTTGTTAAATTGAAAGCGAACAAGTTGATTTTTGGCCTAGGTTTATAACCAAACGGTTGAGGAAATCATATTAAAGGAATTGGATCGGTCTAGCTAAACCGTTTAATTAGAACCCAATTGAAATGGGTTTAATTAAACTTTAGCTAATTGGGCTTTAAGCCCATTCTTAATATTAATTATATTAAGATAATTATGAGAATTTTTTTGGATATAAGTTTGAGAAAATCAAATATAATTTTTTATTAGATTTTCAGATTTTAATCCCTAATTCACCTCTAATTTTCGATCTCTCTTCCCCATTGTAGCTGTCCCTCTCTCTCTTCTCCATAGCTAGGGTTTTTGCTTCTTCTTCTTTCAATACTAGCATAGTTGGGTAAAGAAACCTTAGAGCATTAAGGTAACTTGCTTATGTGGACACGATAGAGAGCACAATATTTTGGTTTTGCTTTGTCAGATTCGAAATCCTCAAAGATGGAACAAATCGGGAAAAACCGAAAAATCTGTCCAGCACTGACGAGTAAGATGTTTTGCTTCAGACGATGGTCTTGCAGTCCAAACTAGGTTTTATGAAAAACATGAAAGTCATAGAAAACTAGATGAAATTTACTCTCCAATAAGAACCGAGGGATTTGGAGATCATTAGCTCAAGTTATGGCTTTTAGAAATTATGTTTTTGTGCAGGTAGATTTACTAAAGCGTCTTTGTGTTGATTTGATTCGGTTTGCAAAGGTAAAATTCCAGATTTTTCAGATTTTTTCTTGCTAAATTAATTCACATGATGATCAGTTTTAGTTTTGTATTCGGGATTCTATGGTTACTTTCGCTTCCGCATGAAATTAATTGTTTTTGGAATCCATGGAAACCCTTCAGTTTCTCTTCAACATCCTCCTTCTCTGAAGTGCTCTTGATCCTGATGCTTTCCAATTCTTCCTCTACCGTCTTTTTTTCTGGTTATCCTTTGTCGGGTGGGTCCCTAAACTTTGGCCCTTCGCCCATCGCCATCATATATTTTCCAACTAATGATAGCACCTCCATCTCCATACGTCCAGGAGTAGGCTTCTCGTTAGCTTCCCCATTGTTGAGGACTGTTCTTACTTCCTAATTTTTGAACTCTTCATCTAGTTCCTCAAGATCCTCCTTTGCCTTTTTGTGCCTAGGTATAGGCTATTTCTCAAAAGATGGCAGCCTAAAAGTGATTGAGTTATCACCCACGGACATCTTCAACTCCACTTTCTTGACACTCACACATGCATCAGTAGTTGCCAAGAATGGTCTTCCTAAGATAAGGTTGACCTCTTTACTCGCCTTGTAACTGTGGATCACAAAATCCGTTGGCACAATAAATTTGCCTACTTTCACCAAGATATTTTCTACCACACCACATGAAATTACCACTGATTGATTGCCCAATTGTAGCTTCACCTTGGTCTCTTTCATGGTCTTTGTTGGGCCAAAATGTGACGTGATAACGTCACACAATGGTTTCCACGTGCAAGTGCACACAGGTCGCAAGTAATAATATTTATATGATCCGGTAAGATACCGAGTCGGTCTATAGGGATTAATATGGGGTTTACAATTAGTTAATAAACGTGTTTGCAATTATGACACAGATAACAGAGTGCGATCGTGATAACGAATGGATTAAAACGCCTAGGGTGCTAGATAATCATCAAATAAACAAGTTCGAGAACATACAATCTTCTGAATGAAAGGTCTATTAAGCCTATGTCTTAAGTGCCGACCTCGCCTTTCGGTAATGAGGTTAGCCTAATCTCGAGTTTTCCCGTGCCCTTTCGGTATTGAGAAAACTCGAGATCGCATTACAATCGACAATAGAAGGCTAAGGGTTACGAGAATGTGCCAAGACACGGTCTTGAGCCTACAACCCTCGGTGGATGCTAGGTCCGGGTTCTATTCCTTCCCTTTCGGTATCGGATAGAACACCTCAAACACACATTGCAAAACGTCACTTAAACAACACATGCATTTAAACAACAATCCACACAATATATTCATCATTCAATAAATCGAATCTCACAAACTTCGTATTCACATTTCATACTGTCTAGCACCCATGGCTAAGGGATTTAGCCCTCAACCATGGTGCTCAAGCTTAGAAACAACATGGTGGAAACACAAGTACACATGTATAACATGAAGAAAATAAAGTAAATGGATAGAAAATGCTCTTGGATTCCCGAGCAAGGTGCTTCTTCGATGTGTGATGAAGAACGGTAGAACTCGTGATGTCCTTGGTGTCGAGGAAGATGAAGAACGCTTGAGAAACCACGAAGAACGCTTGAAGAAATGTTAGAAAGCTCCTTGGTCTCCTTTCTCTCTCTACTTTTCTTCCTCCTTACAAAAATGTGGCTGCAACCCTTTTATAGTTTTTTGAATCTGTGGGCAATCACGATCGTGACTAGCAAGGCACGATTGTGCCTCAGTCTGGGCCACGATCGTGTGCTAGAAATGGCACGATCGTGACTTGGTCATGGGGGCGATCGTGGCTTCGGAGGGCACGATCGTGACTCATGCAGGTAAGATATTTTCAAATCGCCTCGATCCCTTGCCTCTTAAAGCCACGATCGTGGCTCTCGAAGGGGCGATCGTGCCTCCTTGGGTCACGATCGTGGCTCCGTCGTGATTGAGATCGCGGGAGCCCACTGTAAGTTGGAATAAAATCATCATTTAATCTTCAAGGGGAGGCACGATTGTGGCTAGCACAGGGGCGATCGTGCCTAATGAGCCACGATCGTGACCAATGGAGGCACGATCGTGGCTAAAGGGCTCTGCCCAGCCCTTTGGTCAACTCCCTTTGACTTTTTGCTCGGTGCCTAGTTTTTGACCCTTTTTCCTCCCATTCCTGCGTATACACCTCAAAACACCAAAAAGCATAAAACAAGTACTCCCGGGCCTGACTTGGCCACTATCGGACACAAACGTACCGAATTGTGAGGTTAAACGGTCTCGAAACGAAACCTTTTGACCCCACAACAAACACACCCCACTTAAACACTTATCGTCCCGATAAGTCAACAAGTGTACTACAAAATTCGCCGAGTTAAGAACCCTGAGTCAACTCAATAGGAGGAGCTCGGCATCTCCTAGGGGTTTTAGGCAAACTCCCCCGAACCGAAACACATAAAACAAGTGGGAAAACTTACCACTACCCTACAATGATAACAAACGACACTAACTAGACTCAAGACGACAACTATTCCTAACACGCACATTGAGACTCCATTAGCATAACTCACAATTGCACGTAAGTATTCATGTAAACTCGAAATACTCATGCAAAGGACAACGTGCACGAAGGGTATCATTTTCATTCCACATGCATGCTACACAACACTAACTCCTACGCAACATGCATCACATAAATCCCTTTTCCTTAATACTTTGGTGATCATAAATTAATGGTTCAAACTGATCCCGATGATCACTAGACCATAGCCAAGAGTGAATCCATAAGTGTAGGGCTTAACTTGGCTTGTAGTGTAGGTTAGACCCGGGTGCGTGTTTTTAGAGGGATAATTCAGGAAGATCAATGGTGCTCAATTCCTAAGTTGCCTCAACCTCACAAACCCCGTTACAATTAGATCTCTCCCCAAGACTCGTTATCAATACTTGTTAACTCTTTTTACCCCAAATAATACATTCCCATCTTTTTCTGCTATCACCACCGACACTTTTCTTTGCTTTTGGTTTGCTCCACAATGCTAAATTCAACCGCTCGCCGATTTGCATTTGGGCTTTCGTCCGGGTTTAGTTCGTTGATTTTCCTATTGTAGTGCTTTTCTCTTCTTTGGCATTTTTGCTCTCCTTCATTAGGATCTTTCGGCATGCCAAATATTCCTCTTACACTTTCTTGTTTTCCTTTTTGTTGTCCTCAATCCCGAAACGCAGCAATTTCCGAAGTGTCACATTTGGTGTCTTCTTAGCAGTGATAACACGGGTCATGTCAAAGTTAGGCTAATGAATTGAGGTTTCACATGTAAGGTTCATTAACAAGGCATTTTGGCAAAGAGAGGGTACTACGGATAATGTGTATAGGGTCTATTCGTGTTTTTCTCAACGGTTAAACAAGCTGCCTACGAATCATTTCCCTTGGTCTATGATCTTTTTGGTCGAACCCAACGCGGTCAACCCATTAACAACAATCACGAAGCATTGATGAGGATGCATATAATGTAATCGAAAAGCATGGCATTACATACAACGTGTTATAATGTGAATATACACTTTGGCCCACGATGGCCTTTTCCACCAATATCCACAAATAGACATTACACTAATATGCAATCATCAACATCATGCCCACAAAAATCTCAACTTGGGCAAAGTGCTCCACATGCTCAAAAACAAACAACCCTTATTTAGCAAATAAAACCAAACATGTCAAGTACAAAGATAAAACTTAAAAATGCAATATTCCATACATTACCAAAATAAGGGTCTCCAAAACCGACCCAAAATACCATAAAAGTTTAACAAAGAGTTTCCAAATTTAACAAGTCTAAATATCCGACAACATCTCGATGATACCTCTCAATAAGTCCGGTCTTCGTAGAGGTAGTCACCTTCTGCTCCTTCTGCCTGGTCGTGCGCGCCGCTCGGACCTGCTCCACTCGGGTCCTAGTACTGGAAGTGAACGTACGGGCCGGACGGGGCCGGGAATGCAGCTCCCTAGAAAGTCGGGTGCTCCTGGAGTCGCGACTAGTAGAAGCTCGCTATCCCCCACATGTCGTGGTGTTGCTGGTACAGCGTCTGATCCACGTGCCCCTGGAACGCATGCATCCTCGCCCACTCCCGGCGAGACCTCTCGGAGTCCTCCTGCTGCTGGATGCGCATCGCCCTCATCATGGCAAGCACATCCTCCTCCTGCTCCGGCTCCGGCTCCTGCTCCTCCAGCCTGGGCTCTGCCTGCCCGTGCTGCTGCTGCTTGGGCTCCCGCTCGGTCCTCTGGTGCCTGTCTCGTCAGCAGTGGTTGATCGTTCGAGATCTTTACCCTGATCCACTCCAGTCTAGGGTAGCTCTCCTTCACGATCACCCCAAAGGTCGATCCTCTGATCTCCTGACCTCGCACTGCTTCCCTCTCGAAGATAGGAGGGCCCATGGGATAGTTCACCCCGCTGACGAGTCCCCAGACAATTTGGGTGACCAAACACCCCGCTCCTATGCCTCCCGACTGTCTACTCGGCATTTCCAGCAGCTGATCCAGATTGTCCTCTCCCAAGGCGCCCTCGTACCCGTGCGGTACGCGTTCAGGATCCATAACTCTTTCAGAGTAACGTCGTATTGATCGTTCTCTCTACAGAAGAGTGTTCTCGCGAGGAACCTCTGCAGCATCAACATCCCGGGTTGGTCTTCTGGGATGTCCCGGGCCTTGTTGGTCTTCTCCCAATACGGGTTCAACGTGATGTGATACCACATCTCGTTGTTGGAGAGACCCAACTCCGGCGCTTCTCCCTCCGAGAACCCGAACATGGGAATGAGGTCATTCATCGTCATTTTGCACTTCCTCCCACACACCCGGAAGGATATTTCCGTCTTTTCCTTGTTCACCGACTCCACGGTGGCGAAGAACTCCTGGGTCAAATCTTCAAAGACTGGGGGCCTCCACGTCATCATTCCCGGCCATCCCAGCTGGATGGCCTTTTCATGCAACTCCTCCCAAATTCTCAAGCTCCCAAATTGCTCACAATTTGAGCTCGGGCTTGGTCGGTTGGTTTCTTAGGTACCATGGCAAAGATGAAGTGGAGCGAGTGAGAGTGAGAGTGGTTGTCTAGAGTTACCGGATAATGTCGCCGGAAAAGTTTGCCGGAAAAAAGCTAAGGATTGGCTTTATGTGGAGGGTTGGATAGTGTGAAGGTTGAGGAGTGTAGAGGTGAGTGTGGCTGGTCTAAGTGCTTATTCTGGCGAGGTATGGCCGGAATCTATGGTGGGTGGTGGTTTTGTGGACAAAATTTAGTGGAAGTAGCAAATAAATGCTAGGAAAGGAGTGGGGAGTGAGGGAAGTACCTTTTTCCGACGATTGGTGGTGAGATTTGGCGTTTTTCCGGCGAGAACCGATGGAGGCGACGCTCTTGGAGGTTAGGGTTTGCGGAAAGTGAGGAAGAAAAGGGTCTGAAAACCCTTTATACGCGCAGAGGCACGATCGTGCCCGGGAGGGCACGATCGTGACTCGCCAAAATTTCTTGGGTCACGATCGTGGCTCCCCTGTGACTCAAATCGTGGGAGCCCACGATAAGTTGGGAATAAATTGAAAAAATTCAGCCATGTACGTCCCTGGAGGGGCACGATCGTGACTCGACTTTTTCTCCCAACCCACGATCGTGGCTCCTTGGGCACGATCGTGACTAGCCCAAAATTTTGCCTTTTCCATTTTTTTTTCTTCTTCTTCCAACGAAGAGCATTCGAACCCATGGTACCTGCACTTATACTTGCATGGAAACTTGTTAAAAACTCAATTGTGGTGTGTGAGACACACACCACACTTAACCCCACACTCGGGGTCGATTTACTCTAAGACTCAATAAACCGAAACTAGACACATATTTACAAGTGATCAACGTTACCTTTCCTCTTCTTACCGGGCCATGGGCGGCCTCCGAGTCCTTCTATGCAACAACGCACTTAAGTTTCTTATCATCTCCATGATATCCGTTAACTGAGCTTGCATGTCCTCCTTGAAATCCTTAATCTCTTCTCGGACAGTCATTATGGCCACTATGATTTCCGAGAACCGGCTCTCGATGTGGATCATCGGATCTTCCGGTGGAGTAGGACTATCCTCAGGTTCCGGCGAGTTTGCCGGCCACCTTGGAGGTGGCGAGTTACCCTCATCGTCATCCGACGAAGGTGGAGCATTTAGTCCAAACTCCCATTGGTTCATCTTGGAAGAGCGAAAGATGAATGTTGCTACGTTTAATTGTTGGCATAATTTTTTAGCGCAAAAGTAAGAAGTCGCGCAACATGTTACTTGACATGTGGAGCGACTTGTTACGATCAAGATTAGGAAAGATCTAAAGCTTTCCTATTTCGACGAAGCTTGGAGCAAAAGAAGAATGGCGCCACGAAAACTTGGAGCGCAAGAGAGTGACGTCGACAAGTCAGGCGACTTCCAGCTGGCAGTTACACGTCAACAATAGGCGGCAACTCTACTTGCCTGATTTATTCAGGAAGACAGAACAGGCAAGACGACTTCCAGCTGTCGTGGAAGGCGGCAACGACTTGCCTGATTTGTTCAGAAAGTCTGAAACTTCCTATTCCTGGTCCGAGAAGGATTAGGAATGTGAGCTGCTATAAAAAACCTTGAGCTTCCCATTAGCAGTGATCCGTTCTTATTCTAACAATTGCAAGATTTCTCAGAGCTCTTAACCGTGCACCATTGGCGTGTTGAGAGGCTGATTAAGATTCGCTAGAACGGCCTTTGCTCCGATCAAGCATTAAGTCGCGAAGACTTAGTGTTTGGATCGGTTAGGGTTTTTGTTTGTGATTGAAGATTCACAACTCCGTCAAAGAAGACAACGACGCCGAGCATAGGCTTGCTCGAAGGGTGGAATTGAGAGGATCTCAAAGACAAGGGGAGAGGCCCTTGGTCGAGGTTGTTCACGGTGAGATCTATAGTAGCTTAGGACAATATCTTGTGTGATAGCTAGTTGGTGCTTGAAGTTGTACTATTGACTACCTAATAGTGAACCTTTCCACTGGCAAAGTGCACCCAGATGTAGGTGCGGAGTCACCGAACTGGGTAATCATCTCTGTTGTCGCTATTATCTGTTTACTGTTTACGCTTACGGTTTACGTTTTAGACAAGTAGTCGATACACAAGTTACGACTTTGTGTTCGACTTCTTGACTCGGCTACGATTCAGAATTTCAATTGGTATCAGAGAAGGCACCTTCGCTTTTAGGTGATTTTCCTGAAAAATTTCTGAATAGCCAATATGGACTCAAAGGAAGGAGTTTAGTAAATTGACCACCAGTTCATGACGGAACAAACTATGGGTACTGGAAAGCTCGGATGTGTGCCTTCTTGAAGTCCCTCGACAGAAAAACCTGGAAATCTGTCATCAATGGATGGAAGGAACCTTTCTATGCTGATGCTCATGGAAATCAAACAAGCATCAAACCAGAAAAGGAGTGGAGCGCGGAAGAAGATGAAGCCGCCCTAGGTAATTCTCGTGCACTCAATGCTATTTTTAATGGAGTAGACAAGAATATGTTTTGACTCATCAACACATGCACAAGTGCCAAAATTGCCTGGGACACTCTTGCGGTTGCTTATGAGGGTACTTCCAAAGTCAAAGAGCAGAAGTTACAGTACCTCACGGCCAACTTCGAGGCCCTGACCATGAATGAAGATGAAACTATTGCGGAGTTTAATGTGCACATCAAGGATCTGGCCAATGAATCATATTCACTTGTCAAACCTATGACCGATGAAGATTTGGTCAGAAAAACGCTGAGAGCCCTAAGTCCCAGATTCAAGATGAAGATTACCGCTATAGAAGAAGTCCATGACTTAAAGACACTGAAGTTTGATGAGCTCATGGGATCTCTAATGACTTTCGAGCTTTCCCTACCTCTTATCGAGAAGAAACACAAAGGCGTGGCTTTCAAGAGTTCTACTCAAAAGCAGAAGAACTTGACGCACTCTGATTCGGATAGTGACATTGAGGAAACTATCGCCATGCTGGCCAAAAACTACAATAAAGTCATGAAAAGATTCGGCAAGATGACAGGGAGGAACGTCACCCGAGAAGTCAGAGACAAGCCGCAGCACAAGTTTCGGAAGCTCGAAAGCACAACTAACGATAGTAGATGAGGAGAACAATCAGGTAAAGGAGTTCAGTGCTTTGAATGTGAGGGGTATGGACACATGCAGAAAGAATGTCCCAACTTCTTAAAGAAACAAAAGAAGGGATTCAATGCCTCTCTAACTGACGATGAAGATGAGGAAGACAGTGACCTTGATCATAAAAATAACTATGTTGCTTTCACTTCCTCAATAATAGATCAACCTGCTGAAAGCTCAAAGAAGTATGACTCTGATGATGACCTATCCGATGAGACCCTCAACAATGCTTACAACGAATGGTATGTCAAGTGGCTTGAAGACTCTCAGGTAATCGAAAAACAGAATGCTCTCATTCTTACTCTTAACGAAGACAAGTCAAGACTTCTCGAGATGACTATCGATCTCAAAAAGGAAATGGCTCGACTAAAGAGCGAGTTAGAGCTGGTCACCAAGTCAGTAAAGATGATGAATCCAAGCACTGACACTCTTGACCAAATACTTTCGATCGGGAAACCGGCTAGGAATATGGAAGGTCTTGGATATTCAAAAGAAGCGTCATCATCGCACACCGTCTTCGTTCCTCAGAAGGTTGTCTTCCAGAAGTCGCGTCAGAAGTCTCCTAACTTCACGGCTGACCAAGCAACCAAACAGCCTCTTACCTTGGCCACTTCAAAGACGCAGAACAAAAGACATAACTGGGTATGTCACCACTGTGGACGAAGAGGACATATTCGACCTTTCTACTATCAGCTATATGGGAGGAGCTTCGTCAAGAAAAGGACCACCATCAAGAAAAGCCAACCACGGAAGGAATGGCGAGTCAAGGAGGTAAACTATCGAGCTAACATCGCGTACACCGCTCTAAAGGCTTCAACCAGCAAAGATTGGTACTTTGATAGTGGATCCTCTCGACATATGACGGGTAATAGCTCTTTCTTGGTCACTTTGATACCTTGCACAAATAGCTTCGTCACTTTTGGAGATGGAGTAAAAGCTAGAGTACTCGGGAAAGGAAAACTCAACCTTCCCAACTCACCATGTCTGAAAGAAGCTCTACTGGTAGAAGGTCTTACAACCAATCTCATCAGCATAAGTCAAATATGCGATTTAAATCTGGATGTCAACTTCACTCGTGACAAGTGCTCGGTCAAAGACAAACAGCGGAAGGAAGTCATGACAGGCCACAGGTCCCTTGATAACTGTTATCTATGGTCTCCAACAGTCACCACCTTGCCAACCAAGTGCTTTCTATCCAAAGCTCAACAGACAAAGCTATGGCATCAAAAACTTGGTCACATCAAATTAAGGAGCATGCAAAAGATTCTCTCTGAAAAGGCGATCATTGGAGTTCCCAACCTCAAGATCATTGAAGGTAAAATATGTGGAGAATGCCAGATTAGGAAACAAGTCAAGACGTCACACAAGAAGGTACAACATCTTACTACTTCTCGTGTTCTAGAACTTCTTCATGTTGACCTTATGGGACCCATGCAAATAGAAAGTCTAGGAGGGAAGAAGTACATATTTGTATGTGTAGACGACTTCTCGAGGTACACCTGGGTAGACTTTATTCGAGAAAAGTCAGACACCTTCTCAGTCTTTGAAGCCCTATGTCGGAGAGTTCAACGAGAAAAGGGAGAAGTCATTGGAAAAGTCGTCCGACTTCGAAGCGATCATAGGAAGGAGTTTGAGAACATCAGCTTCGCAAATTTCTGTGATGCTGAAGGAATTGCACACGAATTTTCTGCTCCCATCACTCCTCAGCAAAACGGGATCGTTGAAAGGAAAAATCGCACTCTTCAAGAAATGGCAAGAGTCATGATGTTTGCCAAAGACATCCCGCAGCACTTCTGGGCTGAAGCTTTGAATACGGCGTGCCATATTCATAATAGAGTGACCCTCCGCCCTGGAACTTCGCTTACTCTTTATGAAATATGGAGGGGGAGAAAGCCGAATTTCAAATATTTCCATGCTTTAGGATCGATCTGCTACATACTTGCAGATAGGGAACCTCGACGCAAACTTGATCCTAAGAGCGACGAAGGCATCTTCCTCGGATACTCCAGAAATAGTCGGGCTTTTCGTGTATTAAACAAACGCACCCGGACTATCATGGAATCCATTAATATCGTGATCGATGACAGTAACGAGCATCCCACTGACGAGGACGAAGAAGCCCTAAATCTCTTAGGAGAAGTCACACCAGAAGTCAGTGGCGATGAGCGCAACAAAGAATCTGAAGGCGAAAGCCCAATCATCCCGGACAAAGAGACATCTCCTGTAAGACAAAGAGCTCCGTCAAGAAGAATTCAGAAGAATCATCCACCCCAGGATGTGATAGGAGACATAAATGAGGGAGTGCGGACTCGACAGAAGGCATCTCTTGACTACAAAGAGATGATAGGTAACATTTGCTTTATTTCCAAAATTGAGCCAAAGAATATACAGGAAGCCATCAATGATGAGTACTGGGCATGTGCCAGCAAAAAGAATTGGTTCAATTTGCAAGGAATGAAGTCTGGGAATTAGTACCCAAGCTTGACAATGTCAATGTCATCGGGACAAAGTGGATATTCAAAAACAAGTCTGACGAGCAAGGAAAAATCACTCGAAACAAAGCGAGACTGGTGGCTCAAGGATACACACAAGTCGAAGGAGTCGACTTTGAAGAAACTTTTGCTACGGTAGCCAGACTAGAAGCCATACGACTTCTTTTCGCCATCGCATGTCATCTGCGTTTCAAACTCTATCAAATGGATGTAAAGAGTGCCTTCCTTAATGGAAATCTCAACGAAGAAGTCTATGTGGCTCAACCAAAGGGATTTGAAGACCATGACTCTCTGCACCATGTCTACAAGCTAAAGAAAGCCCTCTACGGACTCAAACAAGATCCAAGAGCATGGTATGAACGTCTTACCCAATTCCTTGTACAAAATGGCTATATTCGAGGGGGAGTAGACAAAACTCTCTTTGTGAAGAAGGAAGGAAGGGACATCATGATTGCTCAAATATATGTCGACGACATTGTATTTGGAGGGAAGTCAGACAAGATGGTGGAACGTTTCGTCCAACATATGCAGTCTGAATTTGAGATGAGTATGGTCGGTGAGCTCACATACTTCCTGGGCTTCCAGATCAAGCAGATGTCAGATGGAATATTTATCTCCCAAAGCAAATACGCAAAGAACATTGTCAAGAAGTTCGGGTTAGAAAAGGCCTCACACAAGAGAACTCCTATTGCCACACATACCAAATGCACAAAGGACGAGATGGGAGAATCAGTTGATCAAAGGCTTTATCGCAGCATAATAGGAAGTCTTCTCTATCTAACAGCAGGTCGACCCGACATCGCTTACTCCGTGGGAGATTTTGCTCGATATCAAGCCAATCCAAAAGTCAGTCACTTAGCTCATGCCAAGAGGATCATAAGGTACATCTCGGGAACCTCGGAATTAGGTTTGCTATATTCCTTTGATACCTCTCCTACTCTTGTTGGATATTGTGATGCTGACTGGGCGGGAAGCACACCAGATCGAAGAAGTACCTCTGGAGGTTGTTTCTACCTGGGGAACAATCTTGTATCGTGGTTCAGCAAAAAGCAGAATTGTATTGCTTTGTCTACTACTGAGTCTGAATATATTAAAGCCAGAAATAGTTGTACTCAGCTTCTTTGGATGAAACAAATGTTGGCAAAGTATGGAGTCAAGCAAGAAGTCATGACTTTGTTCTGTGACAACATCAGTGCTATCAATATCTCGAAAAACCCAGTGCAACATAGCAAGAAAAAGCATATTGATATCAGGCACCACTTTATTCGAGAGCTTGTAGAAGACAAGAAGATAAAGCTCAAGTACCTACCCACTGAGAAACAAGTCGCTGACATCTTTACCAAAGCATTAGATGCTAACAGGTTTGAAAGTCTGAGGTCATCCCTTGGACTTTGCTGTTTGGAATAACTAGAAGTCAAGAAAGAAGAGGGAGAGCTTTTGAGTGAATTTTTACCCTCTCTCTCTATCTGGACCAGCCAGGGTCCACAAAATCTAGCCGGGCCCAAATCTCATTATCAGAAGCCCAGGTGGAATTATTTGCTTAAAAATTCAAAAAGGGGAATGATTGAAAAACTGACAACAATCCAATCAGCTCTCAACCCCCTTCAACTTCCGCAGAAAAAGCCTGAACAATCCTCTCCATCTTCCCAAAACTGCTAGGGCACCTAGAGAAGGCTAAAACAAATCTGCGACTGAAAGACTTTGCTCTTCTTTTCAAAACCAAAACCGATCGAGCAAATGGTTGGAACAAGAAGCGGGCGCATACCATCTGCTTCCAAATTACGAGCAAAGATGCGGGTAAAGATGATCGCTCGAAAACTGTCAGCCTCAAAATCCTCGACAAACAAGCGAGGAGGAAAAATCTCAGGGGAAAGTTTGGCAGCACCTCAAGGAGTAACAATTTCACCTCCAACTATCACACCAGTAGAGACAACTCACGTCATTGAAAAGGACGACACTCTAGCCGAATCTGCGAACAAAGAAGAGGAAGCCTCTCTCTCTACTCCGACCCCGACACAAGGTAAATCTGCTATCCTCTCTGAAGAAAACACTGTAGATGAAAGCCTGCCTGTAAAAGGTTTAGAAACCTTTGTTCCTGAGACCCACGACACTAGAACCAAGGTCCAATCCAACCCCTCTAAGTCGACACCAGCACCAGATAAATCCCCTCTAAACGAGGACTTGCAGAAAGAAGGAAGTTCCCATGTCGCCCCGGACAGTAATTCAAGGCTTAATGAAGATCAGGAAGCTATTCCAGAAGTCACTCGACCTATAGAGGAACCTGTTAATATCGAAGAGATAGTCGACACTGAAACCATGGAGAAAGAAGAAGTTGTGCCTAAAAGGTTGGTCGATGAAGAAGAAGAACCCCAAGTACCAAGGAGATTGACGCCAAAGAGGAAAACCACAGAGAAAGGAGGAGCATCTGCTTCTAAACAGCCAAAGAAGTCTAGAAGGAAGTCACTAACTTTTGCAGCAACATCTGCTCCAGAAGAAGAGGAATCTGAAGAAGAAGACACCTAGATTGTGCTACCACGGGTCAAAAAGGCAATGGTAGGGCAGAAACTCCCCAAGAATGTGCCTAAAAGCTCCTATAGATAATGTCTCCTTCCACTCAGTAGACAACGCGGTTAAATGGCAGTATGTATACCAGCGCAAGATCTATCCAGAAAGAGAGCTTTCCACAGGGGCGCAGGGGATAAACTCGATCGTGGAACTTCTCTGAAGAGCAGGCCTGACCAATACGGTCATAAATATTGGGCCATTCTACCCAGCATTGGTCAAAGAGTTTATTGTCAACCTTTCAAGCGAGTTTGATGATCCGGAAGACGCGGAATACATAAAGGTGTTCGTTCGGGGAGAATGCTTCGAAATATCTACCTCAACCATCAATGCCTATCTTTGGCAGAGAAGACCCAGAAGTCACTCTAGAAGTCCCGCACTTGAACAAAGTGGCGGTCGAGATCACTGGAGGAGGAAAGAAGGTCTGGCCCGTCAAAGACACCATTGCGGCTACTGAGCTTACTGCCAAATACTCAATTCTCTATCGCATTGGCCTAGCAAATTGGGCGCCTTCTACACACGGGTCAAGCATCAAAACCGAATTGGCTAAACTCATATACAAAATAGGTACGCAGTCTTCTCTTGATTTTGGCTCATATGTTATTAAACATCTAGTCAAGCATGCCAAATCATGCGCTGTCAAACTTCCTATCGGGTTTTTTTCATTGATCACCGGTCTCCTTCTCCAACAATGTCCTCACATTGTTCGAGAGACGGATGTTCCGGGTAAGAAGCCACTGCCCCTTGCTATCAGCCTCAAGAACTTCGAAGGCAAGCATTTGAAGGACCTCGCACCTTCTATGGCCAAAGCATCAGGAGCTGGTTCAAGCTCTCGACCCTCAGGACCACTTGGTACTACGATGGAGGAAGAATTGGTGGAGATGATCAATGATCTGGAGAAGTCAATTGCGATGCTATCAACCCGCAAAGTCGCCTGTGAAGCTTTGCTCAATGACCTCCGCTCTGCCCCTGCTGCTAAAGATGATATTGATGACTCCACTTCGTTCTAAGTATCTCTCTGAATTTACTATGATAACCTTGTTCCAAACACACACTTTTAAATCCTCGGGGTATGTCCGAGTTAATTTTCTGCCCACTATGACACTTGGTTTTATTTGCTCATGGTTGAGCTGGATATTTGCTCATGTTTGAGCTGTTTATGTTGCTCATGGTGTGACCTGGTTTTTACCCTGCTGTTTAGTCGAATTTCATTGTATGATTACCTTTGGCAATATTGTTAGACAAACAGGGGGAGATAGATAGGCTACACTAGAAGCTATGCCAGAAGTTACGCCAGGAGTTACACCAGAAGTCGCGCCAGAAGTTGTGCATAGAAGTCGCCGCTCAAGAAGATAAACCAGAAGCCGCACAAGAAGTCACATACTTGCTGTGTGCGTAACTGCCTCAAGGTGACGATGTACCTGAAATGTGTTTTAAGTCACATCACTTGTTGTGCGTAACTGCCACAAGATAACTCACTTGCTGTGCGTAACGGCCACAAGATGACGATGTGCCAAAGGGGGAGATTGTTGCTACGTTTAATTGTTGGCATAATTTTTTAGCGCAAAAGTAAGAAGTCGCGCAACATGTTACATGACATCTGGAGCGACTTGTTACGATCCAGATTAGGAAAGATCTAAAGCTTTCCTATTTCGACGAAGCTTGGAGCGAAAGAAGAAAGGCGCCACGAAGACTTGGAGCGCAAGAGAGTGACGTCGACAAGTCAGGCGACCTCCAGCTGGCAGTTATACGTCAGCAATAGGCGGCAACTCTACTTGCGTGATTTATTCAGGAAGACAGAACAGGCAAGACGACTTCCAGCTGTCGTGGAAGGCGGCAACGACTTGCCTGATTTGTTCAGGAAGTCTGAAACTTCCTATTCCTGGTCCGAGAAGGATTAGGAATGTGAGCTGCTATAAAAAGCCCTGAGCTTCCCATTAACAGTGATCCGTTCTTGTTCTAACAATCGCAAGATTTCTCAGAGCTCTTAACCGTGCACCATTGGCGTGTTGAGAGGCTGATTAAGATTCGCTAGAACGGTCTTTGCTCCGATCAAGCATTAAGTCGCGAAGACTAAGTGTTTGGATCGGTTAGGATTTTTGTTTGTGATTTAAGATTCACAACTTCGTCAAAGAAGACAACGACGCCGAGCATAGGCTTGCTCGAAGGGTGGAACTGATAGGATCTCAAAGACAGGGGGAGAGGCCCTTGGTCGAGGTTGTTCACGGTGAGATCTATAGTAGCTTAGGACAATAGCTTGTGTGATATCTAGTTGGTGCTTTAAGTTGTACTATTGACTACCTAATAGTGAAAACCTTTCCACTGGCAAAGTGCCCCCAGACGTAGGTGCGGAGTCACCGAACTGGGTAATCATCTCTGGTGTCGCTATTATCTGTTTACTGTTTACGCTTACGGTTTATGTTTTAGACAAGTAGTCGATACACAAGTTACGACTTTGTGTTCGACTTCTTGACTCGGCTACGATTCAGAATTTCAATGAAGATACCAACTCGGGAGAATTCCTTGAACTTGTAAGAAGGCTAGAGCAATGAAATGGAGAGAGAGAGAGAGAGAATGGGCTCCCTTTATTGACCAAAGGATGATGGGTGGGGCCTAGTTTTTCCCCCAAAACTCTCCCGTGACTCTCCTCTCTTGTCTTGCTTTTTGCTCTCTTATTGATGAAAGAACATCTATCATATGCACAAAAACACACAAACTCTACAAAGA
The DNA here is from genome assembly GCA_963920655.1 of Geranium rotundifolium. Taxonomy (NCBI): domain Eukaryota; kingdom Viridiplantae; phylum Streptophyta; class Magnoliopsida; order Geraniales; family Geraniaceae; genus Geranium; species Geranium rotundifolium. The sequence goes on from OY987321.1 coordinate 21,815,256, forward strand.
CTAGACTCAATAGTGGTGTATGGGACACACACCACACTTAGGGTATTACTATACCCCAAACTTAATTAACTCGACAATGGTGTGTACCCCGTACACACCACACTTAAGACTTAACTGCGCCTTAAATTCACGGCGACACACTTATACAAATAAAACAGACAATACTACTAATCATAACACAACAACCCGCATAGAGGGGCAAACCATTCAAGGTTAGAAGGCGATCACAAGCCTTAAGTAAGATCAACTCATTTTATAAACTCAGGAGAAAGTACCTACTACCTTTCTCGAAATAATGTGAGTGACTTGGCTTGATAGTTTGACCTGAGTGTTGACTTGTTCGTTTTTAGAAGGATAGGTGTACGCCATAGGCGTCGTGATTGCACCGGTTCCTTCATGCGACAACAAACAATGATTAGTGCATTGCTAATACAACATAACTAAAAAAACGAGAATTTACGAAGATGGGTTTAGAAACTTGGGTTTCCTCCCAATAGCGCATTTGTTTAACGTCGTTAGGCCGACGAAACTAGGGTAGTCATCACACTACCCTCGATCTGAGCCGCCTTCTTCGGGCAACTCTCCTCCTTCTTCTTCAAATCCCCTTACTTCTTCTTCTATGTTCGGCTCAATATCCTTTCCGTCTATACTGTGGTAGAGCTTTAAATATAGCCCATTTGCAAAGAAAGTCGTCTTGTCCTTGGGATCCAAGATTTCCATCACTCCGTGGTTCAAACACGTAATGATTTTAAATGGCCCCGACCACTTAGACTTTAGTTTACCGGCATGGAGTTTCAGCTTGGCGTTATAGAGCAACACCAATTGTCCTGGTTCGAAGCTTCTCTTTATGATGTGCTTGTCGTGCCACCGCTTCGTCTTTTCCTTGTAAATGGCGTTGCTCTCATACGCCTCTCGTCTCCACTCCTCAAGCTCCTCGATGTGAAGCACCCTTTTCCTTCCCGCCTTGCCTAAGTCCATGTTACACCTCATTATCGCCCATCTTGCCATATATTCAATTTCCACCGGCAAGTGGCAAGCTTTCCCATACACCATCCGATATGGGGACATGTTCAGCGGGGTTTTGTATGCGGTGCGATACGCCCAGAGGGCTTCATCAAGGCGTTCCGACCAATCTTTTCTGTTCGGGCCTACCATCTTTTCCAAGACCCCTTTGATTTTCTTATTAGCGCTCTCTGCTTGGCCATTGCATTGAGGGTGGTAAGCAAGAGCCATTTCGTGTTTCATGCCAAATTTCTTGGCAAGAGCCTTGAAGAGCTTGTTCCGGAAATGTGCACCTCGATCACTTATGATTGCTCGGGGAGTCCCGAAGCGTGCAATGATATTTCACTTGACGAACTTGATGACCGTCCTCGCATCCGCTGCGATACACGCTTCTGCCTCAGCCCACTTATAAACATAGTCCACTGCGACTATGATGTAGAGCTTCCCATAAGACGACGGGAAAGGTCCCATAAAATCCATTCCCCACACATCGAACACCTCAAATTTTAGTATACCAGTGAGAGGCATCTCATGCCTCCGGGAGACATTTCCCACCCTCTGACATCTATCACACTGTTTAATGTGCTCCTGACAGTCCTTGAAGAGGGTCGGCCAATAGAAGCCCGATTGCTACACTTTTCTAGCGGTCCTATCACCCGCGAAGTGACCTCCATAAGGGGAATTATGGCATGCCTCCAGAATTCCAGGAATTTCGCTCTCCGCTACACATCGGCGGAAATTTTGATCATTTTCTTGCTTGAATAGATAAGGCTCGTCCCAGTAGTACTTGTTGTAAGAGTGAAGGAACCTCTTCTTTTGTTGGGAGTTGATCCCCAAAGGCACGATCCCACATGAAACATAGTTTGCGATGTCGGCATACCAAGGTGGTGCACTCTCTACCGCCAAAACATGCTCGTCGGGAAATACGTCCTTGATTTCCTCCTCACATTCCTTCTCGCCATTTTTTACTCGATAGGTGATCGGCCACTTGATTTTTAATTCCCTTCCGATCCATTATCTCGAGCTCGAATTCTTGCAACAAGAGAACCCATCGAATTAATCGAGCTTTTGCCTCCTTCTTGGTTAACAAATATTTCAGGGCCGCATGATTGGTGTGCACCACAGTTTTCGACCCAATCACGTACTGACGAAACTTCTCAAATGCAAATACCACTGCCAAGAATTTCTTTTCAGTAACTGTGTAGTTTTCTTGGGCATCATTTAGCGTTCTGCTTGCATAGGCTATGACGCGAAAGATCTTTTCGTGCTTCTGGCCTAAAACTGCTCCCAAAGCGTAGTCGCTTGCATCGCACATGATCTCGAAAGGTCGACCCCAATCCGGAGCTGCTACTATTGGAGCCTTTACCAATCTTGCTCTCAACTCATCAAAAGCAACTTTGCACTCCCTCATGAATTCAAACTTCACCTCCTTCTCGATCAATTTACACAATGGCTTGGCTACTTTTGAGAAGTCTTGGATAAAGCGTCTGTAAAACCACGCATGGCCAAGAAAACTTCTCACCAACCTCACAGACGAAGGATAGGGAAGAGTCTCAATGACACTAACCTTGGCCCGATCCACTTCAATGCCCTCTTTCGAGATCTTGTGGCCTAGAACTATTCCTTCATGAACCATGAAGTGGCATTTCTCCCAGTTAAGCACCAAGTTAGTTTCCTCGCATCTTTTCAACACATTCCCCAGATGCTCCAAACATTCATCTGAAATTCTGAATCGTAGCCGAGTCAAGAAGTCGAACACAAAGTCGTAACTTGTGTATCGACTACTTGCCTAAAAGTAAACCGTAAGCGTAGACAGTAAACAGATAATAATGACACCAGAGATGATTACCCAGTTCGGTGACTCCGCACCTACGTCTGGGGGCACTTTGCCAGTGGAAAGGTTTTTCACTATCAGGTAGTCAATAGTACTACTTCAAGCATCAACTAGCTATCACACAAGCTATTGTCCTAAGCTACTATAGATCTCACCGTGAATCACCTCGACTAAGGGCCTCTCCCCCTGTCTTTGAGATCCTCTCAATTCCACCCTTCGAGCAAGCCTATGCTCGGTGTCATTGTCTTCTTGGACTGCGTTGTGAATCTTCAATCACAAACAAAAACCCTAACCGATCCAAACACTTCAGTCTTCGCGACTTGATGTTTGATCGGAGCAAAGATCCGTTCTAGCGAATATTCATCAGCCTCTCAACACGCCGATGGTGCACGGTTAAGAGCTCTGAGAAATCTTGCAATTGTTAGAACAAGAACGGATGATCTGCTAATGGGAAGCCAAGGGCTTTTTATAGCAGCTCACATTCCTAATCCTTCTCGGACCAGGAACAGGAAAGTCAGGCAAGTTGTTGCCGCCTTCCACGATAGCTGGAAGTCGTCTTGCCTGTTCTGACTTCCTGAATAAATCAGGCAAGTCGAGTTGTCTCCTATTGCTGACGTGTAACTGCCAGCTGGAAGTCGCCTGACTTGTCGACGTCACTCTCTTGCGCTTCAAGTCTTCGTGGCGCCTTTCTTCTTTTGCTCCAAGCTTCGTCAAAATAGGAAAGCTTCAGTTCTTTCCTAATCTGGATTGCAACAAGTCGCTCCACATGTCATGTAACTTGTTGCACGATTTCTTACATTTTGCGCTAAAAAATCATGCCAACAATTAAACGTAGCAACCTCATCAAATGATCTTCCAAAAACTGAGAAGTCATCCATGAAAACCTCTACATAATTCTCGGCCATGTCTGAGAAGATAGCCATCATGCACCTTTGGAAGGTAGCCGGGGCATTGCAAAGCCCAAAAGGCATTCGGCGAAAGGCAAAAGTCCCGTAGGGGCAAGTGAAAGTTGTCTTCTCCTGATCTTCCACGGCTATGTGGATTTGATTGTAACCGCTATAGCCATCTAGGAAACAATAGAATTCATTTCCGGCTAACCAATCCAACATTTGATCTATGAAGGGTAGCGGGAAATGATCCTTCTTTGTTGCTTTGTTCAACTTGCGGTAGTCCATGCATATACGCCACCCAGTCACGGTGCGTTGAGGAATCAACTCATTGTTTGCATTTGCAACTACCGTTAGGCCTTCCTTCTTTGGAACACATTGAAAGGGGCTCACCCATTTGTTGTCTGAAATGGTGTATATCACCCCGGCATCTAACCACTTCAAGATCTCCTTTTTCACCACCTCCTTCATAGCCGGGTTTAGCCGCCTTTGATGCTCAACTGAACCTCTGCATTCCTGCTCCAGAATAATTTTGTGCGTGCAAAAAGCTGGATCTATTCCTTTGATATCGGCAATAGTCCAACCCAATGCCCCCTTGTGTTTCTGCAACAAACTCATCAATCTAGCTTCCTGATCTGGGCACAAAGCAGAAGAGATAACAACTGGAAGCGTCGAGTTTGGCCCCAAATATTCATACTTCAAATGCTGGGGAAGCACTTTCAATTCAAGCCTCGGAGCTTCCTCAAGCAATGGCTTGGTGTGGGGAACAACTCTATCTCCCGTGAACAATGGCTTAGAGCCCCTATATCCTTCTCTTCTTTCAACAAACCCGAGTGCACATAATTCACTTTGCTCATCCCTATCCTCTTTTTCTTCACGCTCTAATTGTTCAAAGAAAGCACTAGAAAAATCATTAGTACTTAAACAAAGTGAGGGTAGAACGTGTTGTACCTCTTGATCAATCAAGGAGATGGCCGCTACTTCCGAATAATCCATATCGGGTGCTTTACTCCCTTTCAGAATATCAAAGATAATAGTTTCTCCTCCCACCGTCATCTCCAATACGCCTTGCTTAACACGGATTACCGTATCGGCGGTTGCGAGAAAAGGTCACCCTAGGATTAGGGGAACCGCATGATCAACCGGGAAATCAAGAATAATGAAGTCAGCCGGCAAGATAAATTTCCCAATACGCACTAGCACATCTTCAACTACCCCCTCGGGGTATACCACTTGTCGGTTAGCCAAATGCAAATAGACCGATGTTTTCTTCATGTGGCCAATTTGAAGTAAATTAAAGACGGAAAGCGGCATAAGATTAATACCGGCACCTAAATCGCATAAGGACATCATTTCCTTTGCTCTTCCTATCCCGATCGGAACTGTAAAGCTTCCAGTGTCTTTCTCTTTTGGAGGCAATTTGTTTAACACCAATGCGCTACATTCCTCATTCAATGCAATCTTGGACCACTCTTGCAAACGCTGACGGTTAGAGAGGATCTCCTTGAAAAACTTGTGATATTTAGGCATTTCATCCAATGCCTCGATAAGAGGGATGTTGATAGAGACTTTCCTAAGCACATCAAGGCAACGGGCGAATTGGATGTCGTTGCATTTCACTTTTCTTTTCATCCGTTGAGGGAACGGGGGCCTAAGAACGGGAGTATGAGGTGTGGCACGAGGGACATCTACTTTTGGTCCCTCTTGGGACTCGTCTTTCCTTTCTCGAGGTGCATCTTGTTCTCCCTCCTCATTCCCAAGATCTTCATCCCCAAACCCCAAATCCTCAACAATGGCTTCTTCTACTTCTGGTTCATAATCCAGCGGGATTGATGGTCCTGGTAACGTGTTTCTGCTTCTCAAAGTGATCGCTTTAACATGTTCCTTGCCATGATTTTTCGGCACCTCTGTGTTTGACGGAAGAGTTCCCATTTGTCTCGGAGCACTACTTTGCTCCCATCGAGCGTCGTTGTTCCTCTGATTTCTCCTCAGTTCATATGTTACTGTTGTTTGGATTTTTATGAAAGCCTCAGGAACGTCTCTTAGAGACTCATCGCTCTTAGAATTAGAATGTTGACCTTTGTCGTAGCTTGAAGGACGGTTGTTCTGGCCATTTTTGCCACCTTGGGGACGATCCGGATATACCTTGCCATGACTACTTGCATTGGCCTGTGGTCTTGGTTTGTAGTTATTCCCATAACCTTGAGGATGACTTTGCACCGGTCGATCTTGATATCCCCGTGAACTTCCATATCCCCCAAAGTTACCCTTGTTGTGGTTGTTGTTATTGTTGTTGTTGTTGTTGTTGTTGTTGTTGTTGTTGTTGTTGTTGTAATCCGTGCGATTCACCCCCGCTTGAAGCCTCTGGTTCCTTCCTTGGTCTCCTTGTGCCATGTTCAATAGCCGATTCATCTTGTCTGAGAGACTTTTAAGTGTTTCATGTTCTTCCCCTTTTCGTGCATATGAAGGTCCTTGGTTATTTTGGACCACTTCCGCTTCGTTATACTCATAGCTCTGGAGCGCAACTTGCTCCACCACATCAAAAACTTCGCCCGGGGCTATCGATAGAAGTGATCCCCCTGAGCCGGCATTAACCGCCATTTAAGATGCTTGGTTCAACCCCCAGTAGAACGTCTTGTTCAAGACCTCATTACAGATTTGATGATCCGGACACTTTCTCAGCAACTGTTTGAACCTTTCCCAAGTCTCTCCAAGAGTTTCACCCCGGAGTTGGGTATAGTTGTTGATGTCCTTCCGGAGCAAGCCCTCCTTTCGAGGAGGTACATATTTTGAAAAGAACGCTCGTTCTAGGCTTGCCCAATCTCGCTTCTCACGAAGAGGTAGCGTCATATACCATGCCTTTGCCGCTCCTCCCAAAGAGATGGGAAGTAGCTTGGTGTTAACTAGATCCTCCGGATAACCACTGGCCGTAGTCTCCACGACGTCTTCAAGAAGCTTTAGATGATTGTGGGCATCGGTATTGTTGCCCATGAACTGCGGGTTTGTCCTTAACAGACTCAGCATCACTGATGTAAGCTCGAAATCCGGAGCTTGGTAATTGTGATCTACCCTTCTTCTATGCCTTGGTTGGCAAGGTCGTTGAATTCCTCTACCCCTCCTACCTCACGGTCCTCTAGGGGGAAGCGGGGACAAAGGAGGCATGTCGTCATCCTCGGCATAGTAGTCTTCGTGATCATCGGATCAAAATTGCGACATTTCATTATTGTTTCCCTCTGCGGGAACTTCTTCTCGATCCCTCCCCAAAATGGGGAGTCTTTGCTCCACTCTAGCAGGAGTGGCGTCCATACTTCTTTGTTGTACTAGACTTTCACTACCTCGCTTCTTCAAAGCGTTGTTTCTCCGACACAAAGCTTCGATTTCTGGGTTGAAATTAAACTCTGGCACTCCCGAGCTTCGGGTCATGTACCAAATAAGTACCTTCAAATACACTGAACAATATCAATATCACAACAAAACATACAGAAGCATTTACCAATCGTAGACCGATTAATCCCCAGCAACGGCGCCAAAAACTTGTTGGGCCAAAATGTGACGTGATAACGTCGCACAATGGTTTCCACGTGCAAGTGCACACGGGTCACAAGTAATAATATTTATATGATCCGGTAAGATACCGAGTCGGTCCACAGGGATTAATATGGGGTTTACGATTAGTTAATAAACGTGTTTGCAATTATGACACAGAGAACAGAGTGCGATAGTGATAACGAATGGATTAAAACGCCTAGGGTGCTAGACAATCATCAAGTAAACAAGTTCGAGAACATATAATCTACTGAATGAAAGGTCTATTGAGCCTATGTCTTAAGTGCCGACCTCGCCTTTCGGTAATAAGGTTAGCCTAATCTCGAGTTTTCCCGTGCCCTTTTGGTATTGAGAAAACTCGAGATCGCATTACAATCGACAATAGAAGGCTAAGGGTTACGAGAAGGTGCCAAGACACGGTCTTGAGCCTATAACCCTCGGTGGATGCTAGGTCCGGGTTCTATTCCTTCCCTTTCGGTATCGGATAGAACACCTCAAACACACATTGCAAAACGTCACTTAAACAACACATGCATTTAAACAACAATCCACACAATATATTCATCATTCAATAAATCGAATCTCACAAACTTCGTATTCACATTTCATACTGTCTAGCACCCACGGCTAAGGGATTTAGCCCTCAACCATGGTGCTCAAGCTTAGCAACAACATGGTGGAAACACAAGTACACATGAATAACATGAAGAAAATAAAGTAAATGGATAGAAAATGCTCTTGGATTCCCGAGCAAGGTGCTTCTTCGATGTGTGATGAAGAATGGTAGAACTCGCGATGTCCTTGGTGTCGAGGAAGATGAAGAACGCTTGAGAAACCACGAAGAACGCTCAAGAACGCTTGAAGAAATGCTGAAAAGCTCCTTGGTCTCGTTTCTCTCTCTACTTTTCTTCCTCCTTACAAAAATGTGGCTGCAACCCTTTTATAGTTTTTTGAATCTGTGGGCAGTCACGATCGTGACTAGCAAGGCACGATTGTGCCTCAGTCTGGGCCACGATCGTGTGTTGGAAATGGCACGATCGTGACTTGGTCATGGGGGCGATCGTGGCTTCGGAGGGCACGATCGTGACTCGTGGCAGGTAAGATATTTTCAAATCGCCTCGATTCTTTTCCTCTTAAAGCCACGATCTTGGCTCTCGAAGGGGCGATCGTGCCTCCTTGGGTCACGATCGTGGCTTCGTCGTGACTGAGATCGCGGGAGCCCACTATAAGTTGGAATAAAATCATCATTTAATCTTCAAGGGGAGGCACGATCGTGTCTGGCACTGTGGTGATCGTGCCTAATGAGCCACGATCGTGACCAATGGAGGCACGATCGTGGCTAAAGGGCTCTGCCCGGCCCTTTGGTCAACTTCCTTTGACTTTTTGCTCGGTGCCTCGTTTTTGACCCTTTTTCCTCCCGTTCCTGCGTATGCACCTCAAAACACCAAAAAGCATAAAACAAGTACTCTCGGGCCTGATTTGGCCACTATCGGACACAAACGTACCGAATTGTGAGGTTAAACGGTCTCGAAACGAGACCTTTTGACCCCACAACAATCTTCAAACCAAGTTCCTCATATAATGCCAAAGGCATAACATTAACTCCGGCTCCCAAATCGCAAAGAGCTCTCCGTTGTGTGAATATGATGCCCACCAGGATGATAAAACTCCCCGGGTCCTTCATTTTGTGGGGAAGCGAGTTAAGTAAGGAACTAGCTTCGGAGACTATGGTTGCCTTGTCCTCTACATGGGCCTTTATTCTTCTCTCCTCGAACTCTTTTAAAGATTCATGGACGCACTCTTTTCTTCCAAGGCCTTCAATATGGTCGCATTGATTTCGACCTTCTTCAACTCGTGAAGGTATTCTTGAGACGCCTGCTTGTCTTCAATGGCTATCACCTTTTGTGGAAATGGAGGGATGAGTTGTGGTGTTCTTAGTGTGCACCACTTGTTACTTCTTCGACAGTTTTCATAGGTTCTTTATCCTCTTGATATTTTGCCGTTGAGATGGCACTCACTTGTTGTTTACCCTTATCTCGAGAGTTTTTGGTGTTGCTTGGAAGTGTCCTTAGTGGTCTCAGAGCACTTCCTTGCTCTAGCTTTGCTTCGATATTTCTCATGCCTCTTGATATTTCGTCATTGATGGCCATTTGGCTCTTCATGAAGGTGGCAAGGACATCTTTCAATGACTCTCCACAATTAGAGTTGGACAATTGTCCCTTGTCGTAGCTTGAGTTTTGGTTCCCTTGATAGTTGCCATTTTGTGTCCTTTCTTGAAATACTTTATCATACCCCTAGCTTGGTTAGTAGGGGGGCTCGCGTTGTAGTTGTTCCCATAGCCTTGTGGATGGTTTTGCGTCGGGCGATCTTGATATCCGCCATTTTGGTGTGCATTGTTGTTGCTTCCGTAGTGCCCTTGAGCCGACCCGCGGTTGTTACTGTAGTCCAATTGGTTCCCGTCCGCTCAGGACCCCAAATTATTTCCTTGGTCTCCTTGCACCAACTTGAGAAGCATGTTCATCTTCTCAAAGAGACTCTTCATTGTCTCTTGGCCCTCCCTGTCAGTTGCAAATGATGCGACTTGGTTGTTCAAACTTCCGTCACCGTCGTTCCACTCATAGCTTTGTACGAAAACTTGCTCCACAACATCAAACACTTCTTTGGGGGCTAGGGAGAGTAGAGATCTTCCCGCACCGGCGTTCACCGCCATTTGAGAGGCTTGATTCAGCCCCCAATATAAGGTCTTGTTGAGGACCTCGTCACAAATGCGGTGATCGGGGCACTTTCATAAAAGTTGTTTGAATCGTTCCCACGTCTCCCGAGTGTCTCCCCGGGAAGTTGAGAGTAATTGTTGATGTCTTTACAGAATTCACCTTCCTTCCGTGGCGGAACATATTTGCAAAGGAACACCCTTTCGAGACTCTCCCAATCCTGCTTTTCTTGCGAGGGTAGAGTCATATACCACTTCTTTGACTCTCATCCCAAAGATATAGGGAGCAACTTGCACTTGATCAAGTCTCTTGGGTAGCCACTAGCGGTGGTCTCGACAACGTCATCTAAGATTTTGAGATGGGTGTGGGCGATGTCATTCTTGCCCATGAATTGGGGGATAGTTTTGAGGAGACTCAACATTACCAGTTGGAGCGCAAAGTCTTGGCCCCGATGGTATTGCTCTTCCCTTCTTACATTTCGCGAAAGATGGGGACGTTGGATTTCTCTTCCTCTCCCTGATAGCATTTGTGCCCTAGTCCAATTGCTATTAGCCTGTAAACGTCTATGTAAATTATCATCGATTGTAATATATATATATAAAACGGCTTTGTAATACTTATGTGTTGAAGTAATATGTTGAGCATGATCTGATTTATGACCACTAAAGTAGTAGAACCATAAATCTGTACGAATCACACTTAACGAGTCCCTTGTAAAAATATGCTTCCTTAGAACAACAGTATGAGGATGGTTCTTAATGACGTAGTTCTACTTGTCATAGGGATAAGGGATCCCGGAATCATATCATAGATATCATGAGGTGATTGATATCGGACGACCCGCTTTGAATAGTGTTTTCATAGATTAAGCCATGAATATATTCAAATGCGATAGCTTGTCACGATATCCTTAGACCGAGGAGTCTTTGTGATCACTATGCAATGAACGTGCGGCTTTAACTTGCGCCTAACGCTTTCTGTAAGAGGATTGCAATAACGTGCATGATTGGGTGGCAGAACTCGTTGCATGAGTGACACGAAAGACGGCTAAGGGATTTATCCCTCAAACTACGGTATGGGAAAGATATCCGTTAAAAGGCCTCTTGATCGAGACTGACTGAGAGTAAGAGCATGGCCACGCCAGTGATACGGGTTATCAGTTCTCAGCCATCTCACATATCAAGTAACAATGATTGATTAAACAATGGTGACGACTCTATCCCTTGTGATCAATCGGGATATCTAGAGATAATAGGATAGTGACTTGTACGCACAAGGTTAAGTCGAATCATCGATCGTCATGCACCTTGGGTAATCATAACGTCTTACTAGAGACCACTTATGATGGATCGGGCAAGAGCGATCTTTTGCGCCGATCTGCCAACGGTGGCATGAGCCTAGAGGGTCACACACATTCAAGACAGATAACTTGAGACAAGGAAACCTTAATGTTTCTTGAGGAGCAATACATGGACAAAACTGGAGGTTTTGTGCCATGGGTTCGGTTTGAGAGAATAATTAGCGAATCGAGAAAACTGAGTTTTTCCGTCGATGTCGCGTCGGACTTTGTTTGATAAGTAACGACAAAAAGGGTTGGGCGACTTTTGGACACGACACGAAACCACATGGGCGAGCCCTTTGGGCTCAACCCATGATGTCTCATGGCCGGCCCAAACAAGGGCCCAATAAGCCCTCTTGGCCGGCCCACATGGTGGGTCCATGTGTGGGGGCCACACAACACCAAGCTTAGTTGGTGATTGTGGATTAAGAGGTGAGTGATTTAAGGGGTATGGGTTTAAGCACATTTAAATCCATACCAATCACTTTTGACCCATACTCGGGGAGCCGGATCGGAGGTACCGGACGGAGGTCACTAGAGGCCGGGGAGGCAAGCGGTGACCAGGGCCGTCCCCACCCTTGGCTGAGGCTGAGAGTGGAGGCAAGCTCGGTTTGGGTATTCCAAGGCCCAAACCGAGCCGTGATTTGTTGGGCTCGGCCCAATGGGCTTTCGACCCATTGGCTTGACCCAACTTGGTTCGTGCGCGGTGTTTGATCCGTGGCACGAACCCGCAATCCAATATTTCAAAAAATTTCAAAATTTAATCGGTTTCGATAAACCGTTTTTTCGAAAAGGTCTAGTTTCGATAAACCCGACCAACCAACTTGGCAAAATTAAAACCGGAATTATTGCATATTATTTGATAACATGTTTGTGTGATAACATGTTGGATGATGTGATGAGATGTATGATGCATTAGTAGCCCATTAGATTTTATCGCTTTCACGGTTTGCATACCGTTAGTGTTAGCGTGTAATTATTCTTTTATTCGAGCCCATAAAGTGTAATTATTTTTTATCCGGTCTACGAACCGAGTATTAATTGTAATTATTACTCAAAGATGAGAAGGATGGAAAATCGAGCACAACGACAGTCTTGGAGGAAGTTCAAGAGCTAGTGGGAGCCCGAATGAGAAAGACGAGAAGATGTGAAGACTCGTAGAATCCTAAGATTAGGATGGGCTATAAAATGCATATTTAACGCTTTATGAATGCTTGCTTGAATTATTTAATTAATAACATGCTTGCATGATTAGCTTATAAGTTCATAAGCCATCACCTCACATGCAAAGATTAAAATCGACTTTAATTGTTTGCATGTTTAAAGCGTTGTGAACTATCATCGCACGGGTTGTGATGGATGAGTTCAAATTTGAAACGTATTTGCACGGGTTGCAAATGACGGTTTCAAATGAAGATAGTATGTGATACAATTAGAAACGTCACAACACGGGTTGTTGATGACGGGTTTCGTAATTGTGCCAAATACTTTCGAATTATTAAGCACAACCAATTTAGAAGATAATTTGAGTCAAGTGAGATGCCACCCAAATTCACACCCATGTAGAAAAATTTTATCGGTGTCGTGCGCCTTAGCGGAGCATCGATCGAATGGGTTCTATATGGAAATGGTAAACTTTGTGGGATGTCGTGCGCCTTAGCAGAGCATCTGCACAAAGTTAACTCGTTAGTGAAGGTTGGTTGACTCGACCACGATTCTTGGCCTGAGGTCGAGCTGGGGCATCGGAAGGGTAAGCCGTGTGTTTTTGCACATACCCTGACCGAGAGTTGAACGGGTTGTAATTGGACGGACGTCCTACCTAAATAAGTCAATTGGAGCGTTGCGCCTTAGCGTACTTCAAATGACTAATAAGGGATCTTTGTTTAAGGATTCCATACTGAAATTCTGATCAGCTAGTCGTGCAAGATGCCACACACAATGTTACGCAGGATGCTATCACGTTGTGTCTGACTTCTTGCGTAGATAATGCAGGACAGTAAATATAAAGCTATAAGTAATGACACAGCAGATTGTTTACCCAGTTCGGTGCAACGTCACCTACGTCTGGGGGCTCTCAGCCTAGTGGAAAGATTTCACTTATCAGTAATCCGTCAAAACATACAAGTACCTGTGATCACTCCTAGATCTATACTTTATGCTACGTCTTACAGTGCAATCTATCTCAGGGTCTCCCCCTGAATCCAAGAACGTCTTGATTCCACTCTTCGAGCAATCGCCTTGCTCTGTCTTCTTCAAGTCTTCTTCAAGCTTGGTGGTTGCGTGCAGTCAATACTCACGACTTCAGTAAACCCTCAATCACCTAACTCTCTATAGTTATGTGATGCACAATATCCTAAGCTCAATCTGCAATTTCTCGGCCCGCAAACCTTCACGTCTAAGAGCCTTGCAAATTGTTTCTAGGAAACAAATAAAGAACCACACGATTGCTAAGGGGGTAGCCTAAGCTTTTATAGCAATCGAGGATGAGTACTAACCCTAAAGGGTTTCCTTTTAATCGCCGTCTTTCTCCTTTTCAGATTAGGAGTCGTTCTGCAGTTTCCTAATCGTCTTCTTGCTTTTCTGCCGAAACTGCACTTTCCTGATTTCTGTCGATCAGGATGTTTGCCAAGACGCCGTCAACAATGTCACACAAGAAGTTGTAGAAGATGCTTCGTCATGCTTCGACATTCTTTGTAACATGTTTCTTCAGTTCCTTTAAAAATCAGCCAATCTCTAAAACCGTCGTAACTACAATCTCCCCCTTTGGCTATTTTTAAGTACAGCATTCTTCGTCGCATTCTTCGTCGCATTTGTCGTCTCGTCGATCGCCAGTCTTGTGTCGCGCGTATCATCGCGTCGTCTCTATCTTTTCTTGTATCATCGCGCGATAGATATCTACTTTAACTCTTACTCCCCCTTGCTGGCTCAAAAAGAGCCAAAATATAAACAAATATTGTAACAAATCCGGGAAATAAGCAAAATAAGCCAAACATAACTCACACTTGCTCTCAATCAGCTGTCGAGAGTAGATGTGATACATTTTTCACCAAATATTACAAAAATAAAATTGTTTAGTAGTTCGAGAGTCAGAAAGTTCATGAAATTTAAATCGAGCTGCTGTTGGAACTTGCAGTCTCTTCTTCTGAGGCTTCAGTGGAGGCTTCTTGGGTGGCTTCTTCTGGATCATGGGGCAGGGAGGTTGTGTCATCATCTTCAGAGCCCGGAGGAGTCATGGATTTCAGCAGGTTGGCGCAATGTGATCGGCGCTGGGAGAGATGCTTTAGGGCTGTCTTCAAATTTACAATGTCCTCGTCAAGCACAGCAATCTCTCGTTGAAGCATAACTGCATCCCTGCTGGTGGTCCTGGTTAGAGGGGCGGCACTTGTGGCTCGACTGTTCTTTGCCTTGGCTTCTGGCCTGACAAGATCAGGAGCATGCTTTCCCTCAAACAACTTGTGGCTTACCACAATCAGTCCTCCTCTTTTGCCAACCTTATCCGATGTTTTCAACACTCCGGGGTGTTGATGTACAAGTAGTTCAGAGATAAGGGATGGAAAGGCAATGGGAATTTTCACAGCAAGTGATCTAGCATGGCGAATAAAATGATCAATCACAAATTGCCCAAAGTCAAGTTTAGATCCAGTACCTATTTGGTAGATCAGTATTGCCAGCTCGGGTTTGATAGATGATGCGTGGGTCGAGGGAGCCCAATTTGCTACTCCAATCCGGAAGAGAATGGAGTACTTGGAAGTAAGATCTGATGCTGCCACTGTGCCTTTGGTTGGCCATGTTCTGCTTTTATCTCCGGTAATCTCTCGGAGGACTTTGTTTAGGTCGGGTGGTGGCATAGATCGAACTCGCTTCCTTCCCAGGAAGTCATTGATAATGTCAGAGGAGATGGTGAAGCGAATGCCTCTGACATATACCATCTCAAACTCCGGATCATCTGGAGTCCCAAACCCCGTAGGCAGATTTGCAATGAATTCTATAACCAGGAGGGGATAGTGGTTACCAATGTTTGTGATGGTTCTCATTATCTCCGCCTTCTCCAGGAGCTGTACAATGGCCTCTAGTCCAAGCAGCTCCGACGACAGTGTCTTTTCTGGGTACGCCGTTCTTTGAAACACAAACTCCCACCTTTTTGCACCGTCTGTTGAGTGAAACGACACATTATCGTAGGTGACACTTACGGTGTTCTTGGCCGTCTTCAGGGCCTTCTTCTTCTTTCCTTCCTTGGCAGGAACCTCTTCAACGTCATCATCAGTTGTTTCATCTATCAAACTCCTTGTCGAGATCACTTTCTTCCATTTTTCTTTGACACACAGCTTTTTCTTTTTGTTGCTGGGACCTCCAGCATCCTTGACCTCCTTTCTTTTCCTTGTTTCTTTTAGTTTTCCAACCATAAAAGTCAAACTTTCATTTTCTTCTAGAACTTTTTTCTTCAGGGACGACAGCACTGTGTGTGCCGTCTCAGCAGCTTCTTCCGTGACATCTTCTCTAGCATCCAGAGGGTTTTCTTCTGTGTTGTTGGTGGTGGCATCTTTGTTTTTCTCAGCTTCTTCCAGATCGGTCTCTCCGTTTCTGGTTTCTTCTTTCTCTTCTTCTTCCTCAGTTTCTTCTGAGTCAGCGATTTCTTCCTCTACTACAACTTTTTCAGTGGCTTTCGGCATGACATCTTTCCTTCTTCTTCTCCTCCTTCTCCTCCTTCTCCTTCAGCAATGCGTTCCAACCCATGACTGACCGGGGTCAGATCCTCCTTTTCTCCGTCCGGATTTATCAGTTCCTCTACCACACCTTCTTGAGATGGGTCCTGGTTTTCCAGCAGTGATTCCAACAAATCACTGTTCCTAGAAGTATCGGCAGAGAAATCGTTACCTGGGATATTTGTTGGTGTTGGAACTGCGACGATTTGCATGGAGGCTTCTCGACTTTCCTGGCCAAGATCAGTCTCCCTTTCTGGCCTAGTTAGGTCAGACATAGAGAATGCAGAGCTTCCGGTCCGAGACTTTTTGGGAACTCGAGTAAAGACTGGCATTGGGGCTTTTTCTGGTGAAGCATCCTTGGGGATTTGTTCTGACTTCTTCAGGGTTTTTGGCCCTCTAATCCGAACTCCATGCTTGTTCGTTTTCGCTTTGCTGCTCCTGGAGCCTTTTGCTTCAGCTTTCTTTAATTCTGAGGCTTTCTTTGGGGCTACTGTGCTTCGTGTTTTCACCATTCTTGTGTATGTTGTGAGAATTGCAGAGAGTGAATGGTGAAGGAGACGAGAGCAAACACAGGAAGGAGGCAGACTAGGTTTTTAGTTTAAAAACAAATGATTCAAATCTTTTAGCGTCTGTGCGTATCTTTTCCTTTCTTTTATATGGGCTTTTAGTATGCTTGGCCCAATGACATGCGTTGGATTTATAGACCGGTTCATGAAGAGGCACCAACTAACTACTCTCAACCGTTTTTGCAACTTCTTATTGTTCACTGATGGTGCACAAACCGAGTTATGATCTGAGATCCTCGAATCTGCTTGCATCTAATGCTTTTGTGAAAATATCAGCAAGTTGCTTCTCTGTAGGAATGTGCTCTAGGATGATCTTCTTGTCTTCAACCAATTCTCGAATGAAGTGGTGTCTAATATCAATGTGTTTGGTCTTACTGTGTTGGACAGGATTTTTGGAGATGTTGATAGCACTGACATTATCACAATATAAAGTCATGGCATCCTGTCTGACATTGTATTCGACTAACATCTGCTTCATCCATAGTAGCTGTGTGCAGCTACTCCCAGCAGCAATATACTCTGATTCGGCAGTGGAAAGGGTGACACAGTTTTGCTTCTTACTAAACCATGATATGAGGTTGTTGCCAAGGAAGAAGCATCCTCCAAATGTGCTTTTCCTATCCGATGTGTTTCCAGCCCAATCGGCATCACAATACCCCACCAAGGTAGAGGATGTGTCGAATGAGTATAACAAACCCAAGTCTGTAGTCCCAGAGATATATCTAATAATTCTTTTGGCTTGGGAGAGATGACTAACCTTAGGATTAGCTTGATATCTTGCACATACTTCTACAGAGTAGGCAATATCTGGTCGACTTGCAGTAAGGTAGAGAAGACTACCGATGATGCTTCTGTATAGGTGTTGGTCGGCAGCTTCTCCTGGATCATCTTTAGTTAGCTTGACATGTGTAGCTGCTGGTGTCCTTTTATGTGAGGCTTTCTCTAGCCCAAACTTCTTAACAATATTCTTCGCATATTTGCTCTGAGATACGAAGATGCTATCCTTTTGTTGTTTGATTTGGAAGCCTAGAAAATAAGTAAGCTCTCCCACCAGGCTCATCTCGAATTCTGATTGCATCTGTTGAATAAATATCTCTACCATCTTGCTTGACATCCCTCCAAACACAATGTCATCGATATAGATTTGAGCTATCATTAAATTCCCGTATTCATTCTTCACAAATAGGGTCTTGTCGACTCCCCCTCTAGTGTAGCCGCTTTGGATGAGGAATTTTGTGAGCCTTTCATACCAAGCCCTTGGTGCTTGTTTCAACCCATAAAGAGCTTTCTTGAGTTTATACACATGATCAGGATAGTGAGGATCAACAAATCCTTTGGGTTGTGACACATATACTTCTTCATTGAGGTCCCCATTCAAGAATGCACTTTTGACATCCATCTGGTAGAGCTTTATCTGTAGATGGCATGATATCCCTAACAGGAGACGGATTGCTTCAAGTCTTGCCACAGGAGCAAAGGTCTCATCGAATTCGACACCCTCAATTTGAGTATACCCTTGAGCAACTAACCTGGCTTTGTTGCGGGTGATGTTGCCAAGTTCATCGGATTTGTTCTTAAAGATCCATTTAGTGCCTATGATGTTTCCTTCACTTGGTTTGGGCACCAGTTCCCATACCTGATTTTTCTCAAATTGAATCAGCTCTTCTTGCATAGCATTGACCCAATACTCATCATTGATGGCTTCATTGATGTTTTTGGGTTCTGTCTTTGAAACGAAGCAAATATTGCCTATCATCTCGTTGTAGTCTTCAGGGGCTTTTGGCCGAGTCCGTATGCCTTCATTCAGATTTACAATTACTCCAGAGATAGGATGATTCGTCTGGATTCTCCGCGAGGGATTCTTGTTGCTGGTTTCAGGAACTCCTTTGTCATGATCCACAGTTGGGCTAGCATCATCATTTTCTATTTTGCTGCTAGCATCTTCTCTGACATCAGTAATAGCATTCTTCCTGACTTTGTTGGGCGGATAGGCTCCGTCTTCGTCCGTCACATCTTCTGAGGCATCATCGCAGTCATCATCAACAACAACATTGATTGATTCCATCATGGTCTTGGTTCGTTTGTTGAAGACTCGGTATGCGCGACTATTCCTTGAGTAGCCAAGGAAGATGCCTTCATCGCTTTTAAGGTCAAGCTTTCGACGAGGCTCTCTATCAGCCAGAATATAACAAGTGGAGCCAAAGATATGGAAGTACTTAACATTTGGTTTTCTCCCCCTCCATATTTCATAATGAGTTACTGACATACCTGGTCTGAGAGTGACTCGATTGTGGATATGGCAAGCTGTGTTAAGTACTTCTGCCCAAAAGTGAGTTGAGATGTTCTTCGCCAGCATCATTACTCTAGCCATCTCCTGTAGAGTTATGTTTTTGCGCTCAATAATGCCATTCTGTTGGGGAGTGATTGGTGCTGAGAATTCATGCGCTATCCCTTCTGAATTGCAGAAGTCTGCAAACTTGCTATTTTCGAACTCTCGACCATGATCGCTTCGAAGGCGGATGATTTTGCCAATGGTCTCTCCTTTTTCTCGTTGGACTTGTATGCACAGATTCTTGAAGATCGAGAAGGTGTCTGATTTGTCACGAGGGAAGTCAACCCAAATGTATCGCGAGTAATCATCTACACATACAAAGACATATCGTTTTCCCCCAAGGCTTTCAACTTGCATTGGTCCCATGAGGTCAACATGTATCAGCTCAAGTACCCGAGAGGTGGTGAAATGCTGAAGCTTCTTGTGTGACATATTGGTTTGCTTACCAATCTGACATTCCCCGCAGATCTTTCCTTCTACTATTTTCAGGTTTGGGATTCCTGTAATTGCCTGCTCTGAGATTGCCTTCTGCATACTTCTAAGATTTAGATGTCCAAGCTTTCGGAGCCATAGTTTGGTTTCTTCTGCTTTGGAGACAAGGCACTTGGTCGCTTCGTTATGTGTCTCGGGAGACCAGATATAGCAATTATCCGTTGAGCAAACACCTTGTAGAATAGTGACCTGATCGAAGTTTTTAACTATACAGGCTTCTTTAGTGAATTTCACTTCTAAATCCTGATCACAAATCTGACTGATGCTAATCAGGTTTGCCTTAAGTCCTTCTACAAGTAATGCTTCAGTCAGGCAAGTGGCTCCTGGATGCTTGAGCACTCCTTTTCCAATGATCCGAGCTCGAATCCCATCTCCAAACGTAACAAAGCAGTTTGTATATAATTTCATATTGGAGAGAAACTCTGGAGTACCTGTCATGTGTCGCGAACATCCACTGTCGAGATACTAGTCCTTGTTTGTTGAAGCACTTAAGGATGTATATGCAACATTAGCTCGATAGACCAGGTTCTTAGGTCTCCATTCAAGGCGGGATGTCTTCGGAGGAGATGTGAGATGTCTTTGATATTTCCTTTGTGGTAGCTGAGCTTGCTTCCTCTCAAGAAGTTGAAAACAAAAAGGTCTGATGTGACCTGGTTGACCACAGTAATGACATATCCATTGATATTGATAAGTTGGTCTTCTGTAGCTTTGTTGTCTGCGTGGAGGATGTCTTCTGGTAGTTACTTGACAAGAACAAGTTGTCGACGATGCTATGGCTTTTGTTGTCTGTTGTCCTGTAGGATGTGTTGGGGCATCCAGTAGTCTCTTGTCCGCCATGGCTTGTTGTGGGATAAACTTTGTCACTGGTGTTGAGGGGACAGCATGTGTGTACCCTAGTCCCGTCGTATCTTTGGACTGTTTTCCCACCGATAAAATCTTGTCAAGGCTTTCTGTGCTAGGATTCATCATCTTTACCGATTTAGTCATGAGACTAATTTCTCCATTAAGTCTGGTGATCTCTCGTTTCAGCTCCACGATCGTCTCTAGAAATCTAGACTTGTCGCTGGTAAGACTAATGATCCTTTCGCCTTGTTGATCAAGTATCAGAGTTTCCTTGATCCATCTGGTATGCAAGCCTTTGTATGCCTCGACTAGTTGCTCTTTAGTCCAATTCTCATTTGGAGTTGGATCATCATTGATATCGACATCATTATCAACATTACATGCAGGAGTAGTAGTAGTGAATGCAACAAAGTTGCTTACCTCTTCAGATCCGCTATCTTCATTGTCATCATCTGATAAGGTGGCATTGTATCCTCGTTTTTGTTGTTTGAGGAAATTTGGACATTCTCTACGGAGGTGGCCGAATCCTTCACATTCATGACATTGAAGTCCTTTGTTTTTGTTTTCTTCCTCACTCTTGTTTGGTCTGTCAAGACTACCTCCAATTTGAGCTTTTTGTGGAGCTTTGTTTCTGGTATTTGCTGTGACATTCCGTCCACCCATTCCGTCCACCCATTCGACTAAATCTTCTCATGGCTTTGTTGTAATTTTTTGTGAGAAGGGCCATTGTAGCATCAATGTCTTCATCAGAATTGGAATCCTCAGGATCTGGTTGCTTGTGTGTTGAGCTTTTGAAAGCAACTCCTTTGTTCCTTTTGTCGATGTTGGGTAGAGACAACTCATAGGTCATTAAAGACCCCATCAGCTCATCAAATTTCAAGACCTTGAGGTCATGAACTTCCTCAATTGCTGTGATCTTCATCTTAAACCTAGGGCTAAGAGCACGCAGGGTTTTTCTTACCAATTTTTCATCAGACATTGGTTCTCCCAGAGAATATGATTCATTGGCTAGATCACGAATACGAACATTGAAATCTGCAATTGATTCGTCTTCTTTCATGATGAGGGCTTTGAAGTTGGTAGTCAGGTATTGCAGTTTTTGTTCTCGAACCTTAGTTGTTCCTTCATATGCAACGGCCAGGATGTCCCATGCTGATTTGGCAGTTGTGCATGTGTTGATTAGTCTGAACACGTTTTTGTCAACACCATTGAAGATAGCATTCGGAGCTCGAGAATTTCCCAGTGATTCTTCATCTTCATCATCGGTCCAGTCTTTTTCTGGTTTTGGGCCGATAGGATTGCCATCACTGTCACTGAGTTGTGGTGCATTCCAACCATTGAGTACGGCCTTCCATGTCTTGTTGTCTAGTGACTTCATGAAGGCACACATTCGAGCCTTCCAATAGCCATAGTTGCTTCCATCTAGAACAGGTGGTCGATTTATGGATCCTCCTTCTCTGGTATTGTCCATCTTGATCAAAATATTTGTTTAGGACCTTCACCTAAAGCTATAGGTGCCCCCTCTAATACCAATTGAAATTCTAATCAGCTAGTCGTGCAAGATGCCACACACAATGTTACGCAGGATGCCATCACGTTGTGTCTGACTTCTTGCGTAGATAATGCAGGACAGTAAATATAAAGCTTTAAGTAATGACACAGCAGATTGTTTACCCAGTTCGGTGCAACGTCACCTACGTCTGGGGGCTCTCAGCCTAGTGGAAAGATTTCACTTATCAGTAATCCGTCAAAACATACAAGTACCTGTGATCACTCCTAGATCTATACTTTATGCTACGTCTTACAGTGCAATCTATCTCAGGGTCTCCCCCTGAATCCAAGAACGTCTTGATTCCACTCTTCGAGCAATCGCCTTGCTCTGTCTTCTTCAAGTCTTCTTCAAGCTTGGTGGTTGCGTGCAGTCAATACTCACGACTTCAGTAAACCCTCAATCACCTAACTCTCTATAGTTATATGATGCACAATATCCTAAGCTCAATCTGCAATTTCTCGGCCCACAAACCTTCACGTCTAAGAGCCTTGCAAATTGTTGCTAGGAAACAAATAAAGAACCACACGATTGCTAAGGGGGTAGCCTAAGCTTTTATAGCAATCGAGGATGAGTACTAACCTTAAAGGGTTTCCTCTTAATCGCCGTCTTTCTCCTTTTCAGATTAGGAGTCGTTCTGCAGTTTCCTAATCGTCTTCTTGCTTTTCTGCCGAAACTGCACTTTCCTGATTTCTGTTGATCAGGATGTTTGCCGAGACGCCGTCAACAATGTCACACAAGATGTCGTAGAAGATGATTCGTCATGCTTCGACATTCTTTGTAACATGTTTCTTCAGTTCCTTTAAAAATCAGCCAATCTCTAAAACCGTCGTAACTACATATACCTTAGAATCGGATGGTTGGTGTTTAATTCGGATCTTCGTAAATTTATTCAACTTTTCTGATTAAATTTACTTTCTTCGTGTAGAAATGGCTGATAATTCAACAAACTCGTCTAATTTGTCGTTGAGGACTATACTCGAAAAGTGTAAACTCAACGGAACAAATTATCTGAACTGGGACAGGAATTTACGACTTGTGTTAAAGTTGGAGCGCGGGGAGTACATCCTTGATAAGGCTATCCCGGTGGAGCCAGCTGCCAACGCAACGAGGGTCGTTAAGGATTCGTACTAGAAACACCTTAGCGACTCTATCGACGTTGTGTGTGTCATGCTGGGCTGCATGGAGGCGGACCTCCAAAAGCAGTTTATGGAGCTATCCCATGATCCGTTTGCAATGTTTGCACAGATCAAGGATATGTTCAAAGAGAAAGTACGTATTGAAAAATACACTGTTCTCCGAGAACTCATTGCCTGCAAGATGTCAGCAGGCAGCTCCGTAGGTCCACACGTCCTACGTATGAAGGGACATTTCGACCATATGACTAGTATCGGTATGTCTATGGAAAAGGAAATGGCTGCGGATTTTATTCTGCAATCCCTTCCTCATGCATATGGTGGGTTCGTCATGAACTATCACATGCATGACATGAACAAGACCGCGTCGGAGTTGCACAGCATGCTAGTGACTGCCGAGAAGAGCATAAGGGGCAGTTCGCCCAAAAATGTTCTTATGGTCAAGAAGGGATCCAGCTTCAAAGTTGGTGGTCGAAAGGGTAAAACCCCAATGCACCTGGCAGGAAAGACCAGACGACCATTTGTTCCTAGACCTTCCATGCCCGTAAAAGGCAAGGTTCGGTCTGTTTCTACTGTCAAAAGCCTGGTCATTGGAAGAAAGATTATCAGCAGCTGAAGGAGGATTAGAAGAAGGGCGGTGGGCCGCTACTTCATCAGGTATTCCATTAGAGCTATATCTTTCTACGATAAATACTTGGGTACTAGACACTGGAGCTGAGTCTCATGTCTGTGTGGATATGCAGGTGTTACACAGTAGAAGAGATATGGGGGAAAGCGAGGTGGACCGAAGAGTTGGGAACAACGTGAGTGTTGCCGCATCTGTCGTGGGTTCTGTTAACCTTGTTTTGCCCAGTAGGCTTGTAATTGAACTTCATGATGTGTTTTGCGTACGTGCTTTCAGCAGGAATATTATTTCAATTTCTCTTCTTGAAAAAGAAGGTTATTATTTTAATATTAAGAACGGGTTTTTTAATATTATGCACAACAACATGTTTTATGGCAATGCTCACACTGTTGGAGGTTTATACATATTGAATATGCAAAACTCGAGATCCAACATGCTCTATAATATAAATGCTAAGAGGTTTAAAGCTAATGATTTAGACCAAACTCTAATCTGGCATTGTCGTCTAGGTCACATAAATGAGAAACGCATCTCAGCGCTTCATAAGCGCGGAATTCTAAGTCAATTCGAATTCCAAACGATTGATAGATGTGAAGCTTGTTTAATGGGCAAGATGACTAAAGCGCCCTTCACTGGTTTAGGTGAAAGGGCAGGTGATCTATTGGGTCTAATACATTCAGACGTATGTGGACCAATGAGTACACCAGCCAGAGGTGGTTTAGGCTACTTTATCACATTTACTGACGATTTCAGTAGATATGGCTATGTCTATCTCATGAGACATAAGTCCGAAGCCTTTGATAAATTCAAGGAGTTTAGGACTGAAGTAGAAAACCAACTCGGAAAGAGTATCAAGGCACTCCGTTCTGATCGGGGTGGAGAATACTTATCCGAGGAGTTTCTTAATTATCTTACTGAAGGTGGAATACTATCTCAGTGGACTCCGCCAGGAACACCGCAACTTAATGGTGTGTCCGAGTGGAGGAATCAGACATTGTTGGATATGGTTCTATCGATGTTAAGTCTCACTGATCTCCCGATCTCCTTCTGGGGTTATGCTCTGCAAACGGCCGCATTCATAATAAACAGGGCTCCGTCGAAAGCAGTGGAAGGGACATCATTCGAGAAATGGTACGGGAAGGAACCCGTTTTGTCCTTCCTAAAAATCTGGGGTTGAGAGGCTTATGTAAAACGGTTGCTTGCAATCAACCTCGAACCGAGATCAGATAAGTGCACTTTCGTCGGATATCCAAAAGAAACAAAAGGATACTACTTCTACAAACCGAGCGAAAATAAAGTTTTTGTCGCTCGAGGTGAGACATTCTTGGAAAAGGAGTTCATTTCCAAGACAGTCAGTGGGAGGGCTGTTCATCTTGATGAAGTTCTAGATGAGATGGTCACTCGGGAACCACTAGACGACCCACTAGAAGAAGTAGAGCCAGAAGTGGTCGATGAGCAAGAACCAATAGCTACAGTTAATGAGGACGGTCCGAGGCGGTCTGAAAGGATAAGTCATGCACCTGTTAGATACGGATTCCTAGTAACTGGAGGTGATGATTTAGTATTAGTGGACAATGATCCAGCTACCTTTCGAGAGGCCTTGGACGGAACCGACTCTGAGAAATGGCTGGAAGCCATGAGGGAAGAAATGCAATCCATGTCAGATAATCAAGTGTGGGACTTGGTGGAACAAACCCCTGACGTAAAAGTCATTGGATGCAAATGGATCTTTAAAATAAAGATAGACATGGATGGCAAACCTCAGACCTATAAACCAAGACTGGTAGCAAAAGGTTATAGGCAAATCAACGGAATTGACTATGAAGAGACCTTTTCTCCAGTAGCTATGGTCAAATCTATCCGCATTTTACTTGCCGTAGCAGCGTATTATAACTATGAGATATGGCAAATGGACGTCAAAACCGCCTTCCTCAACGGGAGGTTAGCTGAGGACGTTTATATGTCCTAGCCTGAGGGTTTTGAGGATCCAAAGAATAAAGGAAAGATTTGCAAGTTGCTCAAATCAATCTATGGTTTGAAGCAAGCATCTCGGAGTTGGAATCAGCGTTTTGATGAAGTTGTGAAACAGTTTGGCTTCATCAAGAACGATGATGAACCTTGCATATATAAAAAGGCAGATGGGAGCAATGTAGTCTTCTTAGTGCTTTATGTTGATGACATACTGCTCATTGGAAACGACATCCCTACCTTGCTCTTAACAAAGACTTGGTTAGGTAAGTGTTTCGCAATGAAGGACTTAGGCGAGGCCTCTTACATCTTGGGGATCAAGATATATAGAGACTGTGCCAAGCGGGTCTTGGGCTTAAGTCAAAGCACCTACATAGACAAAGTGTTGAGACGATTCTCAATGCAACATTCAAAGAAAGGATTGCTGCCCATGCGTCATGGCCTGAAGCTTAGCAAGAAGCAGTGTGCTGAGACACCTGCACAGCTAGCAAGAATGAATGAGATCTCATATGCTTCGGCTATAGGGTCCATAATGTATGTCATGATATGTACGAGACCGGATGTCTCGTTTGCCCTAAGCTGTTCCAGTAGACATCAATCCAAACCCGGTGAGGCACACTGGATGGCCGTCAAGGCGATTCTCAAATATTTGAGAAAAACCAAAGACGCTTTTCTTGTATACAGGGGAAGAAATGATGATCTAGTCGTCAAGGGATATGTCGACGCTAGTTTCCAGACAGACCCCGATGACTTTAAGAGTCAGTTGGGATATGTGTTTACGTTGAACGGTGGAGCATTCAGCGGGAAAAGCAAGAAGCAGGACACCATTGCCGACTCTACAACAGAAGTTGAGTATTTTGCCGCATCTGAAGCGGAAAAAGAGGTTGTATGGATCAGGAGTTTCATGGCTGGGTTAGGTGTAATTAAAAACTCATCTAACCCAGTAGACTTATATTGTGACAACACCGAGGCTATTGCGCAAGCTAAGGAACCCAGGGCACATGACAAATCCAAACATGTACTCATAAAGTATCACATCATCCGCGACATTGTTGCTAGAGGTGACGTGAAGATCCACTACGTTGCAACTGATGATAACACAGCCGACCCCTTGACCAAGGCTTTCTACAAGCAAAACATGATAAACATGTTAGGCCAATGGGTATAGACTGGGACTTAGATTGGAACTAGGGGCAAGTGGGAGATTGATAGCATTTGTATGTATATATATATATATATATATATAACGGCTTTGTATTACTTATGTGTTGAAGTAATATGTTGAGCATGATCTGATTTATGACCACTAAAGTAGTAGAACCATAAATCTGTACGGATCACACTTAACGAGTCCCTGGTCAAAATATGCTTCCTTAGAAGCGACTAGTATGAGGATGGTTCTTAATGACGTAGTTCTACTTTTCATAGGGATGAGGGATCCCAGAATCATATCATAGATATCATGAGGTGATTGATATCGGACGACCCGCTTTGAATAGTGTTTTCATAGATTAAGCCATGAACATATTCAAATGCGATAGCTTGTCACGATATCCTTAGACCGAGGAGTCTTTGTGATCACTATGCAATGAACGTGCGTCTTTAACTTGCGCCTAACGCTTTCTGTAAGAGGATTGCAATAACGGGCATGATTGGGTGGCGGAACGGGTTGCATGAGTGACACGAAAGACGGCTAAGGGATTTATCCCTCATACTACGGTATGGGAAAGATATCTGTTAAAAGGCCTCTTGATCGAGACTGACTGAGAGTAAGAGCATGGCCATGCCGGTGATACGGGTTATCAGTTCTCAGCCATCTCACATATTAAGTAACAATGATTGATTAAACAAGGGTGACGACTCTATGCCTTGTGATCAATCGGGATATCTAGAGATAATAGGATAGTGACTTGTACGCACAAGGTTAAGTCGAATCATTGATCGTCATGCACCTTGGGTAATCATAACATCTTACTAGAGACCACTTATGATGGATCGGGCAAGAGCGATCTTTTGCGCCGATCTGCCAACGGTGGCATGAGCCTAGAGGGTCACACACATTCAAGACGGATAACTTGAGACAAGGAAACCTTAACGTTTCTTGAGGAGCAATACATGGACAAAACTGGAGGTTTTGTGCCATGGGTTCGGTTTGAGAGAATAATTAGCGAATCGAGAAAACTGAGTTTTTCCGTCGATGTCGCGTCGGACTTTGTTTGATAAGTAACGAAAAAAAGGTTCGGGCAACTTTTGGACACGGCAGGAAACCACATGGGCGAGCCCTTTGGGCTCGGCACATGAGGTCTCATGGCCGGCCCCAACAAGGGCTCAATAAGGGCCTAATAAGCCCTCTTGGTCGGCCCACATGGTGGGTCCATGTGTGGGGGCCACACAACACCATGCTTAGTTGGTGATTGTGGATTAAGAGGTGAGTGATTTAAGGGGTATGGGTTAAAGCACCTTTAAGCCCATACCAATCACTTTTGACCCATACTTGTGAGTTGGATGATGAATTGAAATACAAGACATTAATTCATTAATCAAAATAATCACACAACTCAAAATTTCTCTCTCTCTCTCTCTCTTGCTTGGCCGGCCACCTTAGCTCTCCTCTTGTTCTTGCTCTCTTGTTCTTCATTTAATTGTTCTAGTAGGCAATTAAGTGAAGGATCATCAAGATCATCCCCTTGGTGTGGACTTGCTTTAAAGAAGAAGATCTGAAAGTTCTTCTTTAATTGATTCAACAAAGACTTAAAGGTAAACATCTCGTGGAATAGATTTTTCTTTGGGATTTAATGGTTTATGTTCTTGGAGAAGGTTTGGAGTAGATTTTGTTATAATGCTTCCGCTATCTCGACGATCTAGAACGCTCCAAAACCCTACACTCCCTCCCCGATTACCTCGAGGGGAAAGAGGAGGAGGCATGTAATATTCATCGACATAGTCGTCGTCCCTCTCACCTCCCGCAAGGCCCCGCTTGCATTGTTTTTCAATTCGAGAGGATCCTCCTCACGATCACCTTTGCGAATGCGTGCTAATTGGTCTACCCTTCCCGGTGTTGCGCCATATTACTATTATCAAGAAAACTTTCCCGAGATCGCCTACTCAATTCGTTGTTCCTTCTACACATTAGTCCCCGACAACGGCACAAAAAACTTGTCGGGCCGAAACGCGTCGCGCGAAACGTCACGCTTCGGATTGGTTTCCCCTCACGCAAGAGTAGGCGGTCATAAGTAATAAAATTTATAATCTGGTAAGTACCGGTTCGAATTTGCGTTTGTAAAGTTCCTAGGGTCCTAGACAAACTTAAGTAAAGTACCTAGGGTGCTGGACAAATTTAACTCGAATTTGACTTAACAAGAGATATTCATCCTAGCGGTCTTTTGGTGTCGAACCTATGCCTTGGATACCAACCTCGCATCTCGACCTGGAGATTGGCCTAATTCCTTCTCGGGTAAGGAACTAACTCGAGATTGCATTGGCTCGACAATTATCGGCTAAGGGTTGATCTAAGGGGTCAAAATACGGTTTCAAGCCTCCAACCCTTGTTGATTCCTAGGTACGAGATTACCCGTCCCTCGCGGGCACGGACTAATCTCTTAAACATGCATTTTAAGTAGGCAATCACTATGCAAGTATAAAATCAAGGAACTCACACAACAACCATAATTAGACCTAAAACTAATACCTCATATTAAGAAATTTTAATCAAGGTACATAATGTTTAGCACCCATGGCTAAGGGTTTTATCCCTCAACCATGGGGCTCAAAGCAAATATCATCATATAAGTAACAAGAGTAAGCATAAACATCAAAGTAAACATGAAAATAGAGTTAAGAGATACTCTTGGTGTTCTTGAGAGAGATGTCTCTTCAAGCTTGATGAATTGGGATGTGATCTTCTTGTATCGTGGTGAGCTAATGGTTGAAATGACTTCTAATCCCTCTCATTGGCTTCACAAGTGGACTCTTGTAAATCCTCCTGAAAATCTCCAAATGATGAAGAATAAGGCAAAGAAAATGTCTCCATTTGCTGAAATGACAGCACAATCTGGTAGGTGAGGATGTGGGCTCCAAAAGCTCCTCCATCTTTAGGGCACTTGCCCTTTTATATCTGCTGAAATCATGCTTGGTCACGATCGTGGGTGTAAGGATCACGATCGAGACTTCTAATCCCTCTCATTGGCTTCACAAGTGGACTCTTGTAGAGAAATCCTCTTGAAAATCTCCAAATGATGAAGAACAAGGCAAAGAAAATGTCTCCATTTGCTGAAATGACAGCACAATCTGGTAAGTGAGGATGTGGGCTCCAAAAAGCTCCTCCATCTTTAGGGCACTTGCCCTTTTATATCTGCTGAAATCATGCTTGGTCACGATCGTGGGTGTAAGGATCACGATCGAGACTCAGAGACGGTCACGGTCGTGACTGAGCAAGGGAGGACCATTTTGATCGGGGTCAGAGTCGTGGTCTTCTCTTCTCAGTTGAGATCGTGCCTTTATTTGAAATTGAGGCACGATCGTGACTCCCTTTTAGTGCCAATCACGATCGCGTCGTGCTAAAGATCGCGGGTGCGTTCTGTCCATCTAGCAAAAAAATCACCTAACTTATATTCATTTCGCCATGATCGTGCCTGAGGAGGTCACGATCGTGACAATCTTTATTTTCGCGATCAGGCCTAAATGAGGCACGATCGTGACTAAAGGCTTACCAGCTCCTTTTAGTTTCTTGCTCCCCAAGACTTGGTCTTGCCGACCCCAATTCTTGCCCTTTTTCCCCATTCCTGCATATGCTCTTGAAAACTCCGAAAAGAATAAAGTTATCTTATTTTGTCCCTAAATGGCCGTTACGGGAAAAATAAGCATTTAATTGTGAGGTTGAGTGGCTTAAACGGAGACCGTTCGACCCCACAACAGTGGTGATCGACACATACCTCTGGACAGATCTTATTTCCTATTTCGGTTCAGATTTGGAATCTTGAACTAATAAGGAAAGAGGCATTTGGGAGCATAAATTTTGGGGAATATTTTGAATTAGGAATTTGAAATCAAGTAGGATTTCATTGGAAATAAGGTCATAACCATGAGCCTATAAATATGTTGCAACAGTTTAGTTTAAATTTTAATACGATATTTGCAATTTAAGATTAATTGAAGTATGCATAATGATATTGGATGATTGTATGCATGTTTGATTGAGTAGTTTTCTATGATTTAATTGGATAGGAGTTCAATTAGGGTTTAAAAAAGTTTAGGATTAATGATTTCGAAATTTTGATAAATTGAATTATGCCGGATTGGTCAAGATCTGTTTGGAACATATTTTGGAAATCTGATCGTCACAATGATTGTGACGATCGACACATGGTGTGTAACGATTATCACATAGGGTGTCACGTTCGTCACTTGGATGTGACGATCGTCACCTAACACGTGAAGATTCCAGAATGGATCGTTAAACCCGATTAATTAATAAAAAAGAAATTTGATATTAATCATTGTGATAACATGATTATGTGATAACATGTTACTGTGTGATGAATGTCATTGCATGATGCACATCATAACCCATTAAAATCCGTGTGATTATTTGCTGCTTTATTTTAATTTCATGGGATGTAATTAATTTTGCAACCTGTGTGTTACTGTTACAAAAGTTTTGGGAATATAATTTCAATATGGCATGCACGTCGTTTCTTTTATGGTAATTATTAAAATTTAAATGCACTTCTTAGAGCAACGAAAGAAGAGTCAAAGACGGTGGTCTTAATGGTGGCTAAGGAGTCTAGCGACGAAGTAGGGATCTTTGAGGATGGAGACTCGATGATGGCACACAAGGAAGAAAAGATTCTTCAGGTGCCACATGTTCTATGCACTGAATGTACGCTGAACTTAAAATGATATGCATGATTAAGAACCCGGTTAATAATATGCATGATAAATAAATTAATTCTTTCAAGGGATATTGTATTGAATATAATGCTCAAAACAAACACGACCAATCACCTAATATTAAGTCATGTGAGATACCTTCCATCGTATTCAACACTCATACTGGACTCCCAATAAACTATGGATGTGTGTGCCTCCGCGTAGTATTCATAGACTTGCGAGCTAGCAGAGGTGGTCATTTTTATTTGGATGCATGCGCCTCGGCCTAGTAGCCAAGTAAAAACTGGGTTATAGTTGAATTCGGTTGACTTAACTACGATTGTCAGAAAGGTCAGACCTAGGGTATTAGATAGAATATGTCGTGTATACTTCATACACATATTCTAGCCAAGAATTAAATTGGATGTAATTGGATAGGTTTCTTACCTACATAGCTTGATTGGAGCAGTGGGCCTCTGTTCACTTCAATCGAATGATTTATTATTGATTTTGGAATCTAATGGTCATGTTTTTGTTTAAATCTTCAACCTAAATTTACATCAAACTAATGTTAAATTTATTTATTCATGTAGATTAAATGGAAACAAACCAAACACATAACCTGTCATTGAGATCAATCTTAAAGAATGATAAACTCAATGGTGTAAATTTTCTGAACTGGCACAGAAATTTGAGGATAGTCCTCAAGTAAGAAAGAAATGAATATGTTCTTGAACACCCTATTCCTAAGCAACCAGCTGCTAATGCCACAAAGGTTGTTAGAGATGCATTCCAAAAGCACTCTAATGACTTTATAGATGTGAGCTGCATTATGTTGGATTGCATTGAGGGTAACCTCCAAAAGCAACTAATGGACTTGCAATCGGATGTATCTGCTACGATTGGCCATCTCAAGGAGATATTCCAAGAGAAGGCGAGAATTGAAAGACACAATATAACCAGAGATTTTCTATCCTGAAAAATGTCAGCATGAACTGATGTAAGTTCTCATGTGCTCAAGATGAAGGGTTATCTTTAGCACTTGGCAAGATTGGGTCTTGGCATCCAACAAGAGTTAGCTGCAGATATTGTTCTCCAATCCTTTCCATCAGCATATGATGGGTTCATTATGAACTATAATATACACAACATGGAAAAAGCCATCTCAGAGTTGTATGAATACTTCAAACTACTAAGAAGAACATCTAAAGCGAGGCTAAGGATGTTCTAATGGTCGATAAATGGATAGTTTTCAAGAAAGATGGTGCTGAGAAGAAAACCGCTTCCAAGCATGGGAAAAAAGGGAAAGGCACCCATGGTTCAAAAGACCAAGGCTAAATCCAAGTAGAAGGATGCCACTTGCTTTTTTCTGCCATGAGGCTGGTCATTGGAAGAGGGACTGCAAGAAATACCTAGATGAGCAGAAGAAGAGTAGAGAATCCACGTCTTTAGGTATTTGCTTTACATAAATTAATCTTTCTACTTCTGAATCCTGTATATTGGATACCATATCTGAATCTCACATTTGTACTAATGTGCATGGATTCAAAGGTAGAAGGAATCTGATCAAGGATAAGGTGGACCTACGAGTAGGCAAAAGGATGAGGTTTATCGAAATTGTTGTAGGGGTCATCGAACTTAACTTTTCCTCGGGCCTTATTTTGGCACTTATTAACTACTTTGATCAAAACAAAGATGATTCGTGCGTATACAAGAAGGCTAGTGGGAGTGAAGTTGTCTTCCTACTGCTCTATGTCGAGGGCATACTTTTGATTGGAAACAATGTCCCCGCCATGCAAGACACAAAAGCATGTCTCAGGAAATGTTTCTCAATTAAAGACTTAGGCGATGTCGCATACATTGTGAGCATCAAGATCCACAGAGACCAATCTAAAAGATTATTGGGTCTAAGTTAGAGCACTTACATAGACAAAGTATTGAAAAGATTTTGAAAGCACGAATCCAAGAAAGGATTCTTACCCATGAGACATGGCATCAAGCTTAGTAACACTCAGTGTCCCAAGATAGAAGATGAGCTGAGCAGGATGAACATGCTTCCATATGCTTCGGCACTTGGATCAACCATGTATGCCATTATCTGTACGAGGTCGGATGTCTCGTATGCATTAAGTTTTACCAGCAGATATAAGTCTAACCTAGGTGAACAACACTGGATAGTAGTGAAAAACATCCTCAAGTATCTGAAAAGAACTAATGATGCCTTTCTGCTATATGGGGGTCTAGACAAAGAACTAGTTGTTATTGGTTATGTGGATGGTAGTTTCCAGACTGATCCAGATGATTCTAAATCACAGTCTGGATATGTGTTTGTTTTGAACGGTGGTGGGTTTAGCTGGAAGAGCTCTAAGCAAGAGATTGTGGCTGATTCTACAACAGAAGCTGAGTATATAGCTGATGCAGAAACCGCCAAAGAGGTTGTATGAATTAGGAAGTTCTTGACTAGATTAGGTGTAATACCAAACGCGTATGATCTAGTGAATTTATTATGTGACAACACTGGAACCATAGCACAAGCTAAAGAGCCAAGATCACATCACAAATCCAAACATATACTCAAACGTTACCATATTATCAAAGAAAAGATAAAGGATGGGGACGTGAAAATCAGTAAGGTTGCTACATAAGATAATACATTAGACCCATTGACAAAGGTTTTCCCGCAGCCAAAATATAAGAAGCATGTAGATGCAATTAGATTAAAATGTAACATAGATTGGAGCTAAAGGCAAGTGGGAGACTGTAGGAAATGTTCCCTAGCCCAATCGATCTATGTAAAAACGTTTTGTCTTTTGTTAGTAGCAATAAAATCGGCATTTTATTATCATTGTATTGTGGTAATAAGTCAAGCATAATTTCATCTAAGGTCATCGAGTGTGTCATCACTGATACTAGAACCCTCAGATACACACGTAATTATACTTGACAAGTCCTTGGTCATAAGCTTATAAAGCGATCAGTATGAGGATGACTCTTGATCACGCTATATTGATCATATGTATGGGTTTACCAAGTCAGATCATAGATATCATTTGGGATGTGATGTTGAACGACCCGACCTCATTATGGGACATAGATCTAGTTATGAACATGCTCAAGTTGTCGTAGTATCATTGAATTCTTTCGGACCTTGGAGTCTTCGTGGATTCTTGTATGACAACTCTCATAGTTTGACATGCTCATCTACGTTGTCCGTATTTGGCTATAAAAGAGGTATGACTGGCTATGCGAAGAATCATATGAATGATGCAGTTGAAGTTCAAGGGATTTTTCCCTCATGACCAGTGGGAACGATATCTGTTTAGGCCTCTTGATGAGAATGACTGAGAGGAAGTGTGCGTCCGCACCAGTGATAAATGGAGTTATCATTCTCAGGTTATCTCGGGATCAAGAAACAGGTTTGAACGAAATAAAGATGACGACTCTATGCATTATGTTCAAACAAAATATATAGTGACATAGGGATTATGATAGTTACAACAAAAGTTCAATCGAATCACCGATCATCATGATCATTGGGTAATAATAATGTATTACTAGAGATCATTTATGATGAATGGACCGAATGGGATTTTGGGTCATTTGTCAATGACTCATGAGCATACAGAGTCACACACAAACA
This sequence comes from Geranium rotundifolium, assembly GCA_963920655.1. Taxonomy (NCBI): domain Eukaryota; kingdom Viridiplantae; phylum Streptophyta; class Magnoliopsida; order Geraniales; family Geraniaceae; genus Geranium; species Geranium rotundifolium. The sequence continues at coordinate 21,850,297 of OY987321.1, forward strand.
GCAAGACCCGAAGCAAAACAGAATTTTGAAGCCCAAGAGAACAAAAGGAGAGAGAAGCCAAAATCAACACCTAGAGAAGGTAACGATCGTCACATTGGATGTGAAGATCGTTACAAGTGGTGTGACGATCGTCACATGCTCCAGACAACAATTTCCTATTTCTGTTTGGATTTGGAATCTAAAACCATATAGGAATAGGACAACTATGAGCACAAATTTTGGGTATTTTTAGAGTTTGGAAACTCTGAAAAAGGGTATGATATATTGGAAACAAGATCCTAACCCTAGGCCTATAAATATGTTGCAACGGTTTAATTTAAACCCAATGCGATATTCGCAATATTAGCTCTCACCTAAAATTTCTTTCTAATATGATTTTTCTTATTAGGTCTGAAGGAGAATTCGATTTTAGTACGTTGTATTCTTCATTGTTTCGAAGAAAACTTGCTCGTGTGGATACTTGTGGAGAACACATCCCGAAGGAGACGTTTTCATTTATTCGAGGCGAACTATGCAGACTTTGATTGTTGTAGAGACAAGATTTGTAGGCTACCAAATTGGATTTGTGTTGAAGTCCAGATTCTTGAAGAACCTATGCACTCTCAAAAGTTTTGTCAAGTCAGATCTACAAGAGGTAAAATCAAAGATTCTATCATTTTCATCGATTACTCTTAAACATGCAGTACATCCTTGTGAAGGAACGTGGTTAATTTTGTTATATTGCTTCCATTGCGCATGTATGAGATCGTGCGTTCCGAACAGCGTGTTGGTGGTGGTGGCCGGTGTTCGAGTTTTGGGGTTCTTGGTGGAAGCGATGGAACGTCGGAGTCAGAGAAGTTCTGTGGGCTGTTTGTTTCTATTTTTGTTGTACTGTTGTTTAGAGTTGTTTAGCAATTAGTGGTTAGTGTCTGGTTGGTCTGATCGTTCCCATTTCGGGATGGCTGGTGTGTGTACATCACTCGATCCGAAATCATGTGAGTCTGGGCATAATTGCGTATAGAGTCGCGAAAACCCTGGGTAAGTTGGACCGAGGAACGAGCCTTTATGGTGTTTGTATTGGTGTTTGTTTTTTTAATATTACATTGTTTTTCCTAACTATCCTTAAACTCACCCCACCCAAATATTGTGTTGAGCTTCGAACCTTGGTCTGAAGATAGGGAGTAAGCACTACCAACAATTAGACTACATTCAAGTTAGTTGTACTGGTGCTTACTAGTGATTCTTGAGAGTATAATGGAATAAAATCGTTTACTTTAAAAAAACATTAATGACTACTCCATAGTGCTTGTAGTTTATTGTAGGAAAATATCACACACGCCCCTTTAACTAAATATTGTTTATACTTGCATCCCCTTAACTGAAAAAATGATTTTTAATCCCTTGAAAGTATATAGTTATTTCACTCAGTCTAACACCATTAACTTGGAAGTCAAAATATGATATTACCCGTAGTACTCTAAATTTTCAAGTACTTACCCTTTTACTCCTTCCCTACTATTAAAATGTCAAACCCTAGCAGCATAAGTGGTGTGAAAATCTCGCAGGAATGGTTGGATATGAAATTCTTTTGTCATGTCTATCAAGTACATAATCCTCCGGCTCTTGTTCTTGGCAACACAAAATGCATCGCAACATTTCAAGAAACCCAGATATGTAGTGTTTATGGGATCAAAACCATAATGGCATTCAACACCCTTTCTAGGTTGGTTTGCTGCTATTTTTTATTAAAAAATCATTTAACCTCAACAAAGAGGGAAAATAAGCCAATTGCAAAAAAAATGAAAATAAACAAAAACAAAGAGATACAAGAACAAATTAAGGAATAGAAGTAAGAAGAAGAATGACCTAAGACAGAAGAGAAACAACTCTAATGGAGATCGGAATGGCGGAAAACAGACCCGAACACTTCCGTTCTAATTCAATCAGATCGACATAGAAAATGAAATTCATTTCCACCATTTTTGTATTGGGTTTCTTTGAAAAGAAGAAATTACAAGAAACAGAGCAATTCAAGAAGAAGAGAGCAATTAGAAACTGAAAATAGGTGAATAAAGGACTATTTTGGAATTTAGAAAAATCAACTGTACTGGTTGCTTGAGGTTATTTGTGGTTGAGAGTTAATGGTGTTAAAGTAAGTGAGATAATGAAATATTTAAGTAGATTTAAAAATTAAAATTTTAGTTAAAAGGGCCTAGGTACAAAAAAATGTCTATCTAAGATAGTGTGAGTGACATTTTCTTTATTTTAATAACATGAAAGTTGACTAAATTATAATATATATTTTTCCCAAGATAAAAAGGAGCCACAAGAACAATCACAGTAATTAGTTGGATAAATCATCAATACAGACAATAGATAACATGAAAATTACTCATCAAAGATCAATTTCTGTACATACAATTACTTATATCGATCTCTATCTTTTTTCAACCTGTGATCAAGATTGATTTGGACATCCTAACATTCTTGCCTTTCTTGCAACAATTTAGAAAATTTCTACAAACTGTATTTTAGATTCTACTTGCAATTTCACTACATGACCATTTATAATTATTCTTACTTCGGTTCAACTTAATATTGAAGCTAACATGATATTAATTACAGAAAAACAGATAAGCTTGAAACTATAGCCTTACCCTTCCAATCTATGACATAATGATTGAATTTAGAAGATAATGTCAAAGCTAATCAACTCCCATGCTTTTGCTTGCTACATATCTCTTTTTCATAACTTTTTTTAGCAATAATCACTTCTTTGATTTTAGTTAATTTTTATTTGCATTTTCCTACCCTATAAATCTTAGTTGACCAACACATTTATCCTTTTATGATAAATATTAGAAATATTTCATATTTCTAACATGTTAGAATGCTTTCAATTTATAGTGAAATTTTATTTTGATAGGTATCTATTTATTTATTTTGTATTTTTTGTTTGTACGGTGTCATCTGTATACAATAAAATTATTTTTTATGACAATCGACAACTTTATATTTATATTACCCTAGATTTTGACAACAACGACGTATCAATCAGAGGTACACACCGTCAAGTTGATATACCACTATTTTGTTAACGATGGCAAACCCATAAAGATATCCTATTATATCATATAACCTTTAACGGTCGCATGGCCAATTACATTGTTGCTAATCCCATCTTCTAATTTAAATGCATCACACATGTAATTTGTGGTATTGATGCTTAATAGTAGCATGCCTACATAAATACGGCACCCTCATAGGTTAACAGGGACATACCATATACCGCTGTTAACAACTTTTATATAGACTCGCCATTTATTCATTGCCTTTTTATCACTACTAATATCGTCGCTCTGCCCGATATCACAGTTGTCGTTTGTTCATCATCCATCGACTGATGTGATAAGGAATTGAGTAATTTGTTAATTATTCTCTTAGAATACGTGAATATAAGACTAATTTGTTAATTGTTATTTTGGAATATATGAAAAAAATAGATTATTTTGGAATATATGAATACATTGTTGGATTAATTTAGTATAAGTAAATATATCGGGTATTTCTTGAGTATTTGAGATTATTTATTTATTGTTAGAAAAATGGTGATAATTTGACTAATTTGGCTATTTTTGGTGAATTTGAAAAATTTTAGTCAAATTAAGAGTATTTTTAAGAAATTTTTATGATTGTATTATCGTGTTATCGACCAATTATTATTTTGTATGTTAAGTTCGCCCGTGTTTATGATATTCAGGAAGTCAAGTGGGGTTTGTCGCACTAATTTTTGTTACATTTTGTCTTATATTTTTTAATAAACTTTTTTATCAGCTCTTGTTTTAATAATATATTCAGCTCTTGTTCTATCAATATTTCAACTATTGATAGGTTTTGGTTGATTTTATTTTATGAATAAACGAGTTTGAAAGGTGATATATGAGTATGAAAATCCTTTTACATGATGATCAAATGAGTTTCTCTTCCTTTTAGTATTGTAAACACTAGTTCATTGTCTGAGTATTGTAAACACTAGACTTGAATTTGAGTATTGTAAACACTAGTTCATTATCTGAATTTCACGTTGGTACCAATTATCTTTTTTATGCCAAATTTCTTGATACATATATATGGCTGATAAAAAAAAGTTGAAAACTTAAATATAGAATCTCTTAAATGTATCAAACAATTTCTCCAAAGCTAGTTTAATCAATTTATAAGTTGTTACCAAAACTCTTTAAACACTAGTTTCCCCCTACTTGACTTCTCGTAGTTGGTTTAATTAATTGACTTCTCTTTTGTAATAAAATATTTATTTATTACGCCTTAGTCAAATCCTTAGTTCGTTTTTTTTATTTTCTCGTAGCCAAGTGCCTCCTACCTGATTTGTCACATATTATTGGTTGATACATTTATCTATATATTTATAACCGGTATTTATTAGGTGTCAAATCAATTATTTCGTCAATTTTTATTACATTCCTATTATGTCGTAGTTCATTAATCAACCCATGGTTCCAATTTCTTAGCTAATGCATATATTTGTGGTCATAGTGATCTAATATATAGCAGGTTGCCTTACCTACGCATGCAACTAATTATTTCTTCTATACACTTAAAGAAGAAAATATCAAGTTACACATGGAATGGTTGATTGTTTTGATCAATTCTTTGTGCTTATTAACTTAGTGAATTGAATGCTATAACATTCTACTGAATTGTTCTCGACGTTTTAATCAATTGATATCGTAGCTCTCATTAGATATAGATATCCTCTAGCTACTAAATACACTCAAAACAAGCAATCTTATCCAATTCATCCACAATATGTGCCCCCTATTGCAAATACAATAAGGAAAACCAAAATTAAAAGTTTGAGATGGCATGAAGTCCTTCATTTGGGAAGAGGATTGGAGAGTGTATCGTTTTATTTCTTAGGTTTACTTGAGGTGATGTACTAGAGGCTTGTTCTAAGTGTTTTCTTGGTGTTTCTTGTAACGGATTTGTGGAGAGTATCAACCCATTTATAGTAGAGGCCGCGAGTTTGCAAGAGGGTGTTTCGTTGCGCTATTAGTTATTATGCTCGTCATTCTTGGGGTGGTTCTTGTGATGGATTTGCGAATAGTCTCAACCCATTCAAGGTGGAGGCCGCGAGTTTACAAGAGTCATATCGTTGCGCTATTTTTTATTCTGCTCGTTATTCTTGTAATTTCATGGCTTGTGAATTAGCCAGGTTTGATTTAACTAACAGTAGATGCGATCATGATGCGGGGTTTGTCCGACCATATGGTGTTTTGGTTGTTTGATGTATTGCCGAGTTAGTTTTCTTTATAACTTAATATTATAGCGTGTTTTCCCTAAAAAAAATAGTATGAGACTGCCTAATAAGAATCCACGTATGTCATTAATCAAACCACATTTCTCAATTGCCATTACATTGGATTTGTTGAATGAGAACTTAAAATGGTTACTAAACTACAACGGTTAATGGAAGTAGGGAAAAATCCATATACCTTCCTTGTAGTTTGCAAGATTTTCAGGTAACTCCCACGGAAAAAAAGGCGTTTTATGGAGTCCCTAAACTTAACTAACGTTTCACTTCACCACAACGGTGTTAATTTTTTGTCAAAAGTAGACCACGTGACCATCATGTGGGTGGTATTTTGTGGTGAAAATGGAAAAAAATGCCCATGTTTGTAAAAATGGCAGAACACCCGTAGTTCGCTTGCAATCCCCGAGGTCCGACTCCAGCGTGTAAGAAGGAATCGCACCGTCTTCCTCCTCTTCCTTGACGGGAGCTTCCATCACCTGATCACTTCACCCTAATGGACGTGTACACTTTGGTGAGGACGGTCGCGGATCTATTTGGCGGCGGCGAAGTTGAGGCGTAGACGCTAGAGTCGATCTCCCAATTAGTCGTCGGCGATGCCAAAGGACTGTTCGGCGTCGCAAACTAAGTAGGCGTCTTCTTCGAGGGGTTTGGTTGGATTCAGTGTAACAATCGATTCGCCCTATCCTCAAATTCATCTTCTACAAACCCTCTCTATGTCTCCATCCAATCCAGCCTTGCCGGTCTAGCTCTGACCGCTGCAAGCATCGACGCCGCGAAGAAATCACATAGTTCTCTCAAATCTACTGTTCCAGAGGATGCGTCTGCAAGTGACGTGAGTTTTATTTTCGTTTTATTTCTATGGGTTCAAACAATATTTTGTATTGAAGTTGAACAATCGTGATTGCCACAATTTCGATTTTGGGCGAATCGATTTTGGACAATTCAGCAACAAGAAATAATAAAATCAAAGCACAATTGGAGCCAATATTTGGATATTATTTATTCTTGGAGGAATTTTGATTTTTGTAGAAAACGAAGCACAATTGGAGCAATTTTTGGAGGTTCGGAGAATGTCACGATCGTGGCCCTGACAGGTCTTGCGAGCGCCATAACTCTCAAATCCAAAATTCAAATCGAGCAAACGATTTGTCTAAATTGGAGTGAGTAGAAAGAGCTACAATTCTCGTGAAGGAATTTTTTGTATTGAAGGTCAACATAGGTGTCGATCGACATCTCCCGAAATCCAAAATTTTCAGAAAGTTTTGTTGATGAGGTGGCGATGCATTGGTGATAAAGTGTCAATCGACACCACCATGGTGTCGATCGACCCTCCCCCTCGGATCTGCAAAAAATCATTAAATCCAAACTCGACAAAAAGGAGGGGAGGGGAGAATTAGATTTTTTAGCACCATCCTTAAGGGTTTCGAGCTCCCAATGGTTCCTAGAGAGAGAGCTCCAAAGCCCTCCCTTGGAAGTCATTTTTGGTGCTCCAATGAAGGGTTTCCACCACCACCACCACCACCACCATGGAAAGAATGAGAGGAGGCAAGAGGCTACTTGGAGGAGCTAGATTAAAGAGTCTTGAGCTTCCCAACACCCATGTCTTTGGGTTTGGGTTTGTAATTTTCTTTTCTTATCTTGAATCTAGTTATTCCTTATAGATGAATGCAGGAAAACCATGATTTGGGGTTAAAAACCCTAGGTTATGGGAGTCAAACCTTGATTTTGACTAAACTTTGATATTTATGATTGATTAGTTAATGGTTGCATGATTGAATTGTGGTCTATTTTGCTATACATGCTTGAATATCAAGCTTGCGATTATTAGTGAGAGCTTGTGATTGCTTACATGATTATTCTTGTTTTAGCTCATGAACATGTCTGAGAGGAAGGTTTGTGAGCGGATATAGGTAGAACCGAGGGATCGGACTCCTAGAGTCTTTCTCTTGACTTAAAATTGTCGGGTATAATGTTGTTACCTTGGAGTCGCAACGTTTATAAGGTGAACACATACTTGCGTAGAGTGACATTGTGTAAGTGTGGTAGTCCTCGTAAGATCGTAAAACTCGGGTTAATTAGGTCGTCCCCAATGTCGAGAGACATTGCTCGGTATCTAAGACATAGGTCCAATTTGCATGCGATGAATTGATTGATTGTATGTTGATGAGTAAAAGGCTTCTAATTGAGTGAGTAATTAAGACGCGTGCATGTTCGTTTGATTCTACTTGGGCTTATAATGATTGTGGAAGTAGCTATTTCATAGTCATAATTTAGGTTTGGATGCTATATTAAGTAGAATCGAGGGATCAGACTCTTAGAGTCGATCGCTTGCCTCGAAAATTATTGTTGATAATGTTGTTAGCCTGAAGTCGCAACGTTTATGAGGTGAACAGACACTTGCGTTGAGTGACATTGTGTAAGTGTGGTAGCCCTCGTAAGATAGTAAGACTCGATTTAATTAGGTTGTTCCCAATGTCGAGAGACGTTGCTCGGTATTTAAAACATAGGCCAACGAAATGCATGTTAGTTATCGATATCTCCACTGATTGCTTGATAGTCTTAATCATGATGTTGGTTCCTTAGGTTCTCAAATCCTTAACTTCCATCCAACCATCTACCATCCGCCCCATTTACTAACATCTAACCTAGAGTAGTTTAATCCTAATGTAGATTTTTTTATTAGTTTTATTTTAAAAATCTCGCCCTCTTAGGTAATTTACTTTTTAGAGTCGTATCGGGAAAGAAAACATAAAATGTCTAAGTATGAGACCCCTATTTGGTTCTTGTGGATTCGACCCGGATTTATCCGAAATACAAATTTATTTGAAAACGATCGCGTCTGGTGCGCGAAGCCCTGAGGTGTGCGCGCCTCTACGGGCCCATCAGCATATTTGTAAAAATGATGGAGCTCTGTAGCTCTCTCTCTCTCTCTCTCTCTACGGCTCACATAACTAATGTCTCTCTCTGTGAATCACAAAAATAATCACCTCCATCTTTCCTATTTTTCCTCTTGAACTTTCCTGGCTTTAGATCGGGTCGCGCTTCTAGTCGACATGAGAGGGAAAAACGAAATGAGTCGAGGAAGACTGCAACGACAATGGATCTGTAGAAGATGAAGACTCGTCGATTGAACCCAATTTTCTTAGTGCTTAATGGTTCTTACTGAACTCTCAACAACAATGGATTTTGTGTTTGTTTCGTGCAAAGTTTTTTGATGGTATGGATGATGATGAAAGTGAGTTTAATGAGCTATCTCATAATACTTCTTTTATATAACTTTGGCTATTTCGTTATTTACTTGAATTAATGATTTAAAATGGGGAATGAATGTCGTTGTTTCAGATCCCTGCAATAGTGGGGAATCCAATAACAAGCATGAAAATGGAAAAAACTCAAGCAAATAACCAATGACAAATTTGAAATACAAATAAGGGTATTTTGGTCTTTTTCACTCAAAACTAATTTTACAACTAACAACAGTGTAGCTAGACTATATGAGAAGAAAAAAAGTCAATTGTGAGTAGGTGAAAAGGTTGACAAGTCAACTGTAATTATGTGAAATTATCTCTAAAACAAATATTAAAAAAATATTTTAGTATTAATTTTTACGATAAAAATATAAATAAAAAATGATTTTGTAATAATTATTAATCTTTTTTAATAAGAAGGCATTTTGTTCATTTCATCTCAAAATGTGTTAGATTTAAACTATCAGTATTGAGTGTAAGTTAACAAGTGATAGTTAAAGGTGGGGATGTGCAATTCTTTTACTATGGAAAGTGATGTGAATATAAGTTATAGTCAAGGCATTGATGTGTAATTTTCCTTATTACAATCTTATTAGAATTTTATGTATAATTAATATAAGGGAAATTTTCACTTAGCCACTCCTAAGTTTGGCCGAGTTTCACTTAATCCCTCTTAAGTTCAAAATCTACTTGTGGAGTCCCTTAATTTTGCAAAAGTCTCACTTTACCCATTTTCAGTTAACTTTTTTGAAAATTCTGTTTACTTTTTTTGAAATGACGAAAATACCCTTTCATTAAAAAAAATTATAAATAATAAATAAAAATGATTTTGAACTTTTTGTTTTCTTATTTTTTTTATAAAAACAAAGAATAAAAAAATATTTTAGCATTAATTTTTTTTTTATAAATTTCGTAAAAAATTTAAAAATAAAAAAACGATGTTTACAAATCATTTTTAAAAAAATTTATAAGAAAAACTTCTTAAAAATTATTTTTACTACTAACAGAATTTTATTCTTTATTTTATACAATGAAAACATTATATATAAAAGTTCAAAAATCATTTTTATTAATTTATTATAATTTTTCAATAAAAGGTTATCTTCGTCATTTTGCAAAAAAGTTAACAGAATTTTACAAAAAATTAACAAAAAAGGGTAAAATGAAACTTTTTCAAACTTAAGGGACTTCACAAGTTGATTTTGAAGTTAAGGAGAGTTAAGTGAAACTCGACCAAACTTAAGAGGCTAATTTTCTCTTAATATAACAAAAAAGTATAAATATATAGCAGCAAAGATGAAGTAGCTCGGCTCTGAACTGGACAGTAAACAGATCTCCAGATCATAGAGATAAGTATGGTCTGCACCTTGATGTTTGGATCCTAGGAAAACTAAATTCCCTCTCATTGGGCTAATTGAGCATCCTTTAAATACTATTGCCACCTACGCATAGAGATATAAAATTACTATTTGTTGTCACTATTCTCTTAGGATAATCTATATTATAATTTATTTTTTTGTATAGATCATAAATTGTCCTAACCAAACATGTATTCCATTTAAATAATTTGTCCCCAACACATACATAATTGGAATAAATAACAAATTTGCATTCTCAGAAATAAAATAATATACTTGAAAATATATATAGTATTATTTTCTGAATATTACAACAAAACACTCACCACTTATTGAAGATGTTTAACATTAAATACACATACTAAAATACAAGGAAGTCAAAATATGGAAAATCTAAGAAATTACATAGAGAAGCGTTTCTAATTTAACAAGTGTAAAAAACTTGGGAGAAAAATAACGTTACCATTACCACAAGTAAAAATGAAAAAACAAGTGGAATTACACACTTGGTTTCCTTGGGCTGAGTCATTGCCAGACGGAGGTGGCAATGAGCGGCCTGGTGTGCCATCCGAGGGTGAGACATCCGGCGTTCTCCTCCACCCTGTAGCCGTCCCCTCCGCCGTACAAGGCGAGGAGCAGGCTCGCCTGCTTGAAGGCGTTTGAGCCGAGATGCACCGGTTCGAACCCGGCCGTCCCCATCCGTGTCCTCCACTGGGCCAGCGACTCGTGGCGCTCCACTCGGTCCGCCCCCTCGCACGCCACCACGTTGCATATCTGCCTCCCCAGGTACACCTCCGACATCACCAGGTCCTGGCTCGGCGCCGTCCCCTCCAGCGAGTCGAACATGGTCGAGTAGTAATGCAGCGCCTCGTTGAACCGCTCCAGGAACCCCTCCCCGTTGTGGCCCGCCTCCTGCTCCACCACCGTCACGATCTTGGGCTTCATCGCCCTGATCGACCCCAGCACCTTCTCGATCGCCTTGGGCCGGGCCAGGAGGCGGTGGAGCTCGAACACCGAGTTGATGGCCAGAACCTCTGTCTCTGGCCGGATCTCGAGCAGGCCCGGCTCGAGGTCCGCCAGGCTGTTGGTGACAAACCCGCGGAATTCGAATTCGACGCCGATCGTGTCCGCCAGCTGGGCGAGCTTCCAGCCGACCTGCTGGAGGGCGTCGGTGTTGTCGGGCTGGGGCGGCCCGATCCCGGTGAGGCGGAAGACGGGCGGGCCGCCGGGCCGCAATGCGAGGGCCTGGATGAGCGCGGGCCACTGCAGGCCCTCCTTGAGGCCGAAATCGAGGACGTGGACCCTGGGGGCCGCCGAGAAGGCCTCGAGGATGGCCTGATTGGCGGTGAAGTGGGCGAATTTGAGGTAGGGGCAGGACTCGTAGAAGTGCATCTGGAGCATGTCCGTGTAGGACGAGTCGAGGCACTCCTGAGGGTAGATTCGGTAAATCCGGCGCGCCAGGGCCTCAGCGAAGTAGGTGGCGACCTTCCTCATAGCGCCGGCCTGCGACGCCGCCAGGAGCCCAATATGCTTCACCAGGGCGTCAGCAACCTTGAGGTTGTCCTGATGCACCGCCTCCGCGCACGCCATCAGGGTGTGCACGAGCCTCACCCCAGCCTCCTGCGAATCCACAACAACCACCGGACTGGCCGCCGCCGCCGCCGCCGCCGCACTCGGCGCCTCGGTCTTCAATCGCTTCCGATCCTGCTCTGGGAAGGCGGCGACGCCGGGGATGGCGCGGAGGTCGTAGTCGGAAGGGGGCGGAGGAGGGTCGAGCTCGGAGAGCATGGAGTGGACCCAGGCGGAGAGATCGGAGGGGTTGTAGTGGACGGAGTCGGAGAGATTGGAGAGGCCGTCCTCGTGGGACATGGCCATCTCGAGCTGCTCGAGCTTGCTGGCAACGTCGGCCATGTCGGAGGAGCGGACCTTGTAGCCCAAGACCTCAAGGAGCTCGTCCATGCCGCCGGAAGGGTCGGGGTCCTCGCACTTGGCCTTGCCGTGAATGTGATCTCTCTTCATAATTTCCTAGTAATCAGAGATGGAGATCAGGGTTGGTTCATTGGGGAAGAAAGAGGAAGTGGGCTTTTGCGGGATTTGTAGAAAAGAGATGTGGTGATTGAATATGGTGTGCAGAGAGAGAGAAAATGGGTGGGAGGTCCAATGGAAAAGAGAAGAGGGCTGGGAAAGGGGATAAGAACTAGAGGAGGCCAGCCCTAATAATGTCATTTCTTTCACCATTACTTTTATTATTATATCGCCTTCCAAATTAACATGCATAAATAACTATCTTGTTAACAAAAAATTGAATATTCCACCTCGTCATTTTTAAGACCAATACCATATTTGATATATGTTATACTACAGGTTTTTTCCAATGTGTCTTAATCATTCTTTTTTTTATCATGCTTGATCCATATTTGCCTTTCAAGGTTGATTCATTTTTTTCTCCTACACCTTGTTAGATTATGTTACCGTAACAATGTAGTGTTTAAGAATGTATACATATGCCAACCGTCCAAATAAATAAAATTTGGGGTAACCTTATAAAAATTCATTGAATTATAGTCCAATATTACATAAGTGTGTTGAACTGATTACTTTTGTATAGTTTAGTTCCCTGAACTTTAATTTTGTCTCGCGATACTAAACTCGGTCAATCTTTTAAATTCATGATAAAAATATTAAAACCCTTCTTTTCTGTTTCTAAATTTTCAAGTGTGTGCCACTAACCCTCTCCTCTTCGAACCTCTTCTTCGGTGACATTGTTTTCCAGCGAAAACCTCTCCGCCTTCTCGCATTCCTCCTCCAACAACGTCACTCGGTTAAAATAGATTATGAGGAAAAGTAAAGATAATTATCTCCAACTATACGTCATTTCTCTTTAGCTACACTTAACTAAAATTTTTGTCATTTCCCCTTATCTTCAAATATTCCCACTTGTCTTCAAATATTTACATATATTATGATATCGATGGGATTTTTACAACCCATGGTGACTTCGTTTAATCCAGTCTAAATTTGAAGGTTTCTCATACGAAACTTTGTCTCTAAATCAGTAGTCATAAAATTTCCTTCAGCAACGGTAGGTTGGGTCCCCCTTTCGAATGTGATTAATATGTAATTAAATAATAGTAATGTAAAATTAATGGTAGTAAAGTAATAATACCACTTATGTAAATTGATATAAGCATTATACATATTGTATAAATGGTGAGTTTCACTTCAGTTCTCAATTTAAGAAAAAAGAGAAAATAAACGGTTCAATTTTCACGTCGAGCTAGCTAACCATTAGGTAAAATAACTTGAATCAAACTTATAAATTTATAATATTAATTTACCAAACAAGATTCATGATGTATTTTTTATTTTACAAACTTTTTATTTTTGTAAAGTAAAATTGCTTTAATTTTCATCGTGATAGAGGTGAAAAGTGTACTTATAAATACTTGAATAGTTCATATAAAAACATGAACTTGGAGTCATTTTTTTCACAAAATATTTAGTACTTAAATGTGTGAGCTAATTTAATTGAATTGTTCTTCTGTTTCTAAAATGATAAAAAATGCATGTTACTTTTCTTTTGTTAATTGATTTTCTTGTGAAGTATCTTCTCATTCAGGTGAATGTATGTCACAAGTAGAATAAACGTAGTAATGATCACGAACATCGATCTCTCGATCATGTAGACCACTAGTTATAAATGTAAATTTCTAATAATACTATTGTGAATAGAGTAGATGAAAAATAAGAATTGTACCGAAGATGTTCAAAAGACGGAGATTGTAGATTGTGCGAAGAAGGTCTGAGTCCAGCTAATTTTTGTTTTCTTGAGACAATATTGCTCCTTCTGTGACACTTGAAGGATTATCGAGCAATTGCCTCACAAGATAAAACGGATTTACACCACTAACGAGTACGCATAGTGGAGACTGGCGAACTAACAATTGATGTGTATTTATGGAGGAGAAGATGAAGATCTTATCCCACTTCAAACATATAGGAGAGTTCTGAAAAGGTTGCGACCGTTGAACTAGAAAGTGCTCCCTTTGTAGCCAAAATGTTAATTGGTTGGATTCATTCATTTGAACCAACATGAAGGTTCATGATGCTAGCAAATATATATTGGACATGCACATTCATTTGAATAAAAATAATAGGAAATGTACCAAGCAAAGACGGACCAAATCAGACCGTGACGGGACAGCGGTGGTGGTGCGCGTGTGTGGTTGCTTTCCAACCCAAGCCGGTATACGGGTCTCCCCACTACACGTTAAGTGATGACCCAAGGCCATAACCGTTAGCTTTCATTTCTGAGTATATAAAGTGTCACACTTGTTTAAAGGTGAGCAATGTGATACTAGATTTTTTGAACTAGTGTTTTATACAATTTGTAGCATTTTTAAGTGTTATTATCTTATTCAATATTTGATTGATTTTTATAAGTGTATAGTCTATGTTGAAGTTCTCGAAGAGACGAACACAACATACATACACATGATTCAATTTAATTATTATAATCGATCAAAATGATCGCCGAAAAACATATTTAAATATGGTTTCCAATCGATTCTTGGTTGTCCGTTACGGAAAGAAATATGCATGTTTAGAGTTTGATGTATTTTTATTTGTTTAGCTATTTCCATTTTAATTGTATTGTATACAAAAAGCTCTTATGCAAAATACAAGAAAATAATTAGGATTACAATTTAAGATCACATCATGTTTGTTTGGGCATATATCTAAAGGGGTAAGACTACATGTCTTCCATTAGGTGTACGTGATTTACACTTGCTTCTCCCGATGAAGCTCCTAAAGTTACTAAAAGTCCCTTTCCTGTTAACTTTTTTGAAATTTCTGTTAACTTTTTTTTTGTAAATAACCAAAATATCTCAGTACATAAAAATAATAATATTTTAAAATTATAATTTTAACTTATTTATTTTTGAAATATTATTTTATGAAATAAAAAAACATATTTAATATTATGCTTTAAATTTTTAAAAATGAAAAACGATTTTAAACGTCGTTATTTTATTTTTAATAATTTTCATCCTAAAATTAGTTTTTATGAAGAAAAAAAATATGTTTTAAAAAAGTTTAAAAATATTTTTATTTTGTAAATACAAAGATATTTTTGTAATTTTTAAGAAAAAGTAACATAATTTAAAAAAATAAAAGATAAGGGTAAATTGAAACTATTGATAACTTAGCAGGTTTTACAAAAAGCATTTGTGTTTAGAGGGATGCAAACGAAAATTGTGCATACCTTAAAGTAGGTATATGGAATTATCCCTATGTCAAATTAAAAGCTTCAAATTTCTTACATTTTATAATGATGATTTTCTTCTTTTTCTTTTTGTTACTAAATTGGATTTCTATTCGTGTTTTGTGTTTTGTTTATTTCTCTCTTTCAGTAATAATAACGAAGAATCCATAACAACTAAGTTGTCGTGAGAACTTGAGTTACAACCCATAAAAGTAATTCATATTTTGAGCCGAATAAAAACATAAAATAATTAACGGGTCAGCTCAAAATGAATATTTAGCAACCATATTAAAAAAACTTTTGTTAAATATTTATTTCAATATGATAAGTTTGATCGACTTAATCTAGCTTAATAATATGGTTGGATAGTTAACAAATATAATACCAAATTTTCATTTCCATCAATTTTAAAATATATTTTAATTGATGCACTGAAATATATACCAATATTACAGAAGTGTACTGTAGTAAAGTTTGATCTCCTGCAGTGACTCGACTTCTTTTGTCTCAAGTTACTACATGGTGTTAACTCTCATTATAAAAATACTAGAATTCTCTTATTTGTTTAGAATTTTCAAACACATGTCACCATTCTCTCAACTTTCCTATCCCTTCTCTAGTGACATTTTTTTGTCAACGATCACAAACAAAGTATCAAGACAAAACTAACAATTAAACCTCTCATTCGACGTCCATCTATTCCCGAGAAAACTTCTTCGACAAGAAAAAAATTAACTATTAAATACAAATTAAATTTCATTTTAATGGTCAATTTTCATATACAATTGTTACACGGGCAGAAAGAGCGGGCAAGCTGGATTTGGGTGACGAGCAATGGTCTCCGACGAAGACTCGCTTTGCTGGGTGAGGCCGATTTAGGAAAGAAGAGGACAGAGAAAGACCAGGGCATGAGGAACTCGAATATGGGTTTCATCTACCAACCTAAAAACCCGCCAAAACTCACCTACCTCTTCTCCACCAAAAATTGCCAACGCTTGGCGAGCACGTACATTTTTGGATATGCTCCGATTTTTTTCTCAATCGGCGACGAATCAATTATTTGCTCCTTAGATCTCGACACCTCTTGTTTCGTTTCGCCTCTTCCTGAAAAAATCAACTGTAGAACATCATCTTTGTTCAGGCTTCTACGACATTGGGTGTGTTCTCATGCACAATTCATCGTTACCACCAAAGATTATGGCATTGCTCTTTGCTTCTGGGTGGTGGGATGAGGAGAACTTAAAGCTTCTTTCGGTGAAGACCCGCATCAGTTCTAGGAGGAGAGCATGTAGAAAAAGTCACATAAAGGACATGAGTTGAAAGTTTAAAAATCAAAGGAAAATTTGTCCTTTTCATGATAATTTAAAATTAAAAAAAATCAAAGTTAACATAACTAAAAAAAAGAGCTATATAAAACAAAAATAAAGTTCAGTCACCACTTTAGAGCATATATACATAAGGATGCACTCCACTACAAACTCCACCAAAAACGTCCAAACGTCCAAACCCTCATCTGCCCATCCATTTTTTCGCGAGCGACGAACAAGCGACACGTGGCGGAGCAGTTCACTAACATTGTTAGTCACAAATAGACGGAGAGCAGAGGGCACGCTCGTCATTCCAATATTAGATTTGATGTATAACGTTCTGTGTTGAATTGTATAACATCATATTGTGTGTGCTGATCGCGCATTTTAAGAGCGATCATTCAGCGATTCGCACTAAAAATATGTGCATTTAAAGCGGGATCATGTATTTAAACCGTGATCATTCAACGATTCACGATAAAAATAGGCTATATCCAGAAAGTGATTGTTCATCGATACAATATATAACAACATGTTATACATGGTACATCGACATGTCATACACAAACTTCTGAAAGTGGGTAATTTTTTATGTGCTACCGAACATCATCTAACTACACTGGCTATACAATATATAACATCATGTTATACACGATACACCACCCTCAACTATTTGTTACCAAAATTATTGATGATTGATTGAATATTTATTTCCGAATCAAATGAGTATTTATTACATATATTTAAGTATGACATAAATTACAAGTCAACAATCAGTATTCGTTACCTAAATTATTGATGATTAATTGATGATTTATTTCCAAATTAAACGAGAATTTACCGCAGATATTTAAGTGGGACATTAATTACAAGTCAACCAAGCTAATAGACGATTATGATCACAATAATATGAATCAGCTTTAACATAAGTGATACAGTACAAACCGGCATGTTATACATGATATATCGTCATGTTATACATGAACAGAAAAGACAGTTGCAAACTTGATTAATCTAAAGCATGCCCGAAGGTCAAACGCCTACAAAAACATTAGAAACACATAAAATGAGTAAAAGAACATGCATCGACGGTGGTCAGTCGTTGTCATCCTCATCGTCATCGTCTTATGAACCTCAGATTTGTTGTATGTGAAATAAAAAACTTTAGATCGGATCGAAACCGGCTAAAATAAAAAATAACAAATCAGAAATTAATAACAACCTGATCGACAACAGATTTAACATGAAATAGCGCTACTTAGATTAGATCAAAATCGGCTTCAATGAAAAAACAACAAATCGAAACTACAAAACAACGAAATCAACATAAGGTGAAACAGAAAATCACGCTACTTACCGATCATTCTCAGCTGAATCGACGAAAACAAATCACACGCCCCACCGTCTCTGAATCGAAGCCAAAATCGCTTTGCAGCAAGACGTCGCGTGTGTTGTTATGAGAAGCCAAACCGTCGAAATATGAGACGCCAAACCGTCGAAATATGAGAAGCCAGACCGTCGAAATGGGATAATAGGTCTGCTAAGCAAAAAGACCCCAATACCCCCATTTAAATGTATGTCTCTGTTAAGTGATGAGACTCTCCATCCGCACCAGGTGTAACCATCTCCTCTCTCCCGTATCCATCCAACGGTTATACATTAGTTTGGACGTTTGGATATTTTTGGGGAATTTTTATGTGATATCTACTCTATATTTATGTGATATTGGTCAGCATATCAATGCATGTTTATGATATTACTCCATTTTAAATTTAAAAAATAGGTACATGTGTAAGAGATAACAAATAACCATGTTACATTAAATATCGAGTAGTCGAGTGATGGGGAAAATCTCAACTAATAAATTTATCACTCTCAATTGCACGAAAAGTGCACTTGTTGTCAATCAATATAAGTTGTGAATTACGCCCCGAAATATCGACTTCATAGAGAGCTTGTAGCTAACAGACACTAACATATATGTCTATGTGTATCAGGCTCAACCGAAACATAAGTAAAGGGTTTTAAAAAGAAATATCATATCCGCGTAAATTCGAGCTCGAACTACTATATTTTACTTAGGTCAACTGAATTGTGGCCTCTCTTTCCAGGTTAGATCACCACCAAACCAACTCGGGAGGTAAAACCTTAATATATATTGTTATAGTTCTGGTTCCAATTTTACTGCCCCCAAACTTGAATCATGTAATAATACTAATCCCACTCAATTTCTTATGCCTTGACTCATTAATTATGAATTTAACTCCTCATCACCATGAACTCATCATGAATACCCAAACTACTCCAACAATTCATGATTCCACCCACATAGTACATAATCCATATCCAATTTCTCAATTCCAATCTATAAAAATCCTCAATCAATCAAACAATCATCTACAACAAGTTCTAATTCATCAACTCTCATTCAAAATCACAATTTAGCGTTAGCTCATAAAATCTCTGGATCAATCACCATGTCTCATCTCAATGCTTTCTATAAATCCAAGAACAAAAATAAAACCTCATATATTCAAAATCAAATTCGAAATCCAACAAATCAAGAGACACAAAATGGAGGAGAAGTTACTCTAAGTAGTGACAATGATGAATCCAAGCTCTTTTTCCTCAATCTTAAAATTCTAAACTTCAATTCACCTTCTACCACATTCAAAGCTTCAACTACTAGCTCTCTCTCTTCTCTCGAAGTTTTCTAATCTCCCTCTCGTAGATCCTCATTTCTCTCCTAAAACTAAACCTAACTTAAACCACACTAATCTCTCACAATCTAAGACGACATGAGAAATAATCTCACTTATCCTATTTATACCATCAAAATCAAGGGGTAAAATTGGAAAAAAGCATCTAGAAAACGGAGTATGTCTCGACAAACGAGTTAGAGTGGTGGATTAGTAACCTCGCCACTGAAAACCGTCTCTTCGAGTGAGCCAAGATTTTCAAATGACAGGGTAGAGTGTCGGGGTGGTATCTCGTCACTCTTAACCCGTCTCTTGCCTCCTGAGACTCAATTATCTACTTCGCGACTACTAGAGTATTGTGACGGGGTGGTAACCCGTCACGCGTCTAACCCGGGTCGCCGAAGTCTGATTTTCTAGAATGCTAGAAAACATTTTGGAACGAGCGGGTTATAGTGGCAAATTTTGTAACCCGTCTATCTAACCCGCGTGACTGGAACCTGCGAGTTGCATCCTATCAGGTTAGGTGTCATTTACTAACAAGGTATAGTGGCAGAGGGGTAAGTCGTCCCTCTTCTCCTGATATGTTGGCTTTCTTGGACTTCTATAATGTATCTGGAGAGGTAGAGTGACGGGGTGGTAACTCGTCTCTCCAATTTCATCCCTAAAATGATCATTTTTTTTATTGTTGCGCCCGTAGATAGTGGTTCACAGGCTCACGATTACGCACAAGTGCACGTGGTCGTTGCAAGTAATAATATACCTGGTAAGCAGAAGATCGAATCCCCAAGGACCAAATAGAGTCAATTCAGCATTCAACTTCAGTTATCTATGCAAGAAAGTAAAATAAATTATTTAGGATGATGGTTTAAGAAATTAAGTGAAGTATGTGAATAAAGTAAGGAGCGAACGATCAAAGAAGTAACCAAATAAAGTTCACAAATATACTGCTATCGTATGTTCACAAATATATTGGTTCCACCTCTCGACGTGAACAAATCTAGAGTCTAGTAGCCAACTATTCTCTCGAACTATTGGCAAGTCAACTCTACAATCGCATAACAATTACTGAATAAGGGTCCTCTCAAATCCTCTGTGATTCTACTTGCCAGTTATCCAACAATCCTCTCGGACTCGGCATCATAACAACATTATGATTATGAACTACCTCTTAGCAATCAACAATCATAACAAATTTAGAATCATAAGCACACGTGCATAAATATTCAAACTTTAACGCTAAATATCAAAATCCATGTATCAAACTCTAACACCCATGGTTATAGGGTTTAGCCAACAATCATGGTGCAAAAATCAAATAGTATTCATATTCGAGTTCAGAACTAAAAGGGAAGAAGTAAGAGCAACGAAACCCTAATCCGGTAGAGTCAAATTTCGTCAATTCGGACAAAATCTCTTTGATTCGTGACTTGATCTTTAATGCCTTCGATCCCTATACTCACGATGATAGCATTTGTGCCCTAGTCCAATTGCTATTAGCCTGTAAACGTCTATGTACATTATCATCGTTTGTAACATATATATAAAACGGCTTTGTATTACTTATGTGTTGAAATAATATGTTAAGCATGATCTGATTTATGACCACTAAAGTAGTAGAACCATAAATCTGTACGGATCACACTTAACGAGTCCCTGGTCAAAACATGCTTTCTAAGAAGCGACCAGTATGAGGATGGTTCTTAATGACGTAGTTCTACTTGTCATAGGGATGAGGGATCCTGGAACCATATCATAGATATCATGAGGTAATTGATATCGGACGACCCGCTTTGAATAGTGTTTTCATAGATTAAGCCATAAACATATTCAAATGCGATAGCTTGTCACGGCATCCTTAGACCAAGGAGTCTTTATGATCACTATGCAATGAACGTACGGCTTTAACTTGCGCCAAACGCTTTCTGTAAAAGGATTGCTATAAAGGGCATGATTGGGTGGCGGAACGGGTTGCATGAGTGACACGAAAGACGGCTAAGGGATTTATCCCTCATACTACGGTATGGGAAAGATATCCGTTAGAAGGCCTCTTGATGGAGACTGACTGAGAGAAAGAGCATGGCCATGCCAATGATACAGGTTATCAGTTCTCAGCCATCTCGCATATCAAGTAACAATGATTGATTGAACAAGGGAGACGACTCTATGCCTTGTGATCAATCGGGATATCTAGAGATAACAGGATGGTGACTTGTACGCACAAAGGTTAAGTCGAATCATCGATCCTCATGCACCTTGGGTAATCATAATGTTTTACTAGAGACCACTTATGATGGATCGGGCAAGAGCGATCTTTTGCGCCGATCTGCCAACGGTGGCATGAGCCTAGAGGGTCACACACATACAAGGCGGATAACTTGAGACAAGGAAACATTGATGTTTCTTGAGGAGTAATATATGGACAAAACTGGAGGTTTTGTGCCATAGGTTCGGTTTGAGAGAATAATTAGCGAATCGAGAAAAATTGAGTTTTTCGTCGATATCGCGTCGGACTTTGTTTGATAAGTGACAACAAAAGGGTCGGGCGATTTTTGGACACGGCATGAGACAACACGGGAGGGCCCATTGGGCTCGGCCCATGAAGCCTCATGGCCGGCCCATTATGGGACCAACAAGACCTCAAGGCCGGCCCACATGGTGGGTCCATGTGTGGGGGCCACACAACACCATGCTTAGTTGGTGATTGTGGATTAAGAGGTGAGTGATTTAAGGGGTATGGGTTAAAGCACCTTTAAGCCCATACCAATCACTTTTGACCCATGCTTGTTGGATGATGAATTGAAATATCTAGCATTCATTCATTAATTCAAAAAAACACACAACTCTCACAACACTCTCTCCTCTCGTTGCTCTCTTGTTCTTCATTTAATTGTTCTAGTAGGCAATTAAGTGAGGGATCATCAAGATCATCCCCTTGGTATGGACTTGCTTTAGAGAAGAAGATCCGAACGTTCTTCTTTATCGATTCAACGAAGACTAAATGTAAAATGGAGAAACTGTCCAGATTGTCCAGTTCCGATGACCGACAATGCGTGAGCCATAGCCGCTTCGTCCGAGCTCCGATTGACCTGAAACTTGCGGCGTTGGAAAGATAAGTCCAAGGGCTACAACTTTTGTGAAATACTGATTTTCAAAAGGAGCGCTGGTTTAGGAGATACAAGGCCGAGAAGCAGACTGGTCCGCAGAGTCTGTCCAGCGAGACGGGAAAAATGTTTTGCTCCAGACGGAGGTCTTCTCGTCCGAACTGGGTTTAGAGAAAAACACAAAATATGTAGAGAATTGGCTGAGGTTTAATCTCCAAAAAGAACCGAAGCAATTGGAGATCTGTAGCTCGAGATATAGAGCTTCAAAGTCTCGGTTTTCTGCCGGGCAGATTCTGGTAAAACCCGAAAACTCGATTTCCTAAGGATCTAACTTGGTAGTCAATCTTGCGCAGGTCAGGGGTGGTTTATAGGTTGCTTCCGCTGCCATGAACGTAATTAGGATGCCCCAGGACCCAACACACGATCCACCTTCAAGGAGTGCTTGACCTTCTCTCGAAGCCCTGAACCCTCATTGGCCGTCTCTGGTCGCAGCTCTCTGGCCTTGAAATCCTACTGATCGAAGCTCTCAAATCCATGCATTTTTGCGATTATTTATAGATCTTACGGACCCATGTCACACTAAGATATCATGCCCTGAACCCATATCAGGGCATGATATGGGTTTCCAATTTTACTTTCTGTGCACTCTAAGAAAATCGAGTATGGTGTCATGTCATTACCTAATGACACGCTTTGACATGCCGATAAGTTGGAAATCGCCAAAACTTTGTTATTTAATTACGTAGATTTTCTAATTTAGTTCGTTTTGATATATTATGGTCCCAAAATGGAATTTAGACGCAAAATATGTGGCACTTGAAAGTTTCAACTTTGTTTCAAGATTTGTTTTACCGATTTCTGCTCAATTTTCCCACATTTTGCTTCTCGTTTTTAGGTCTACGTGTCTAGATGTCACAACCGTGACATGGTCTCTTTTCTACTCAACTTCCAAGAAGCTCTGTTTTTAGCTCATTTTGACCTAAACCTATACATGCACACGTGAAACACTGTGAAGACATGTATGGGATAAAGACCGTGAAAATACGCAAGAAAACAAATGAACCTTTAGCGGGATCATAATAGCACGTTAAACATAATATTGATCCAGCCGCATCACCTTCATGTCTCCTATTCTTCACTGAAAAAACATCCACTTCTTACAATTTTTCCTTGGATAAAGCTCAAATGGTTCAAATAAGGCCAAAATGCTACTCATTCCCGAGAAAAAGTCGAGTTAAAATGCGGAGATTTTTCACGAGAAGAAGCAAAAAATCCTCTCGTATTATTATACATGTTCTAGAAACCCTCTATTTAACACATCACTCATGAAGCAACAAAGTAATGATGTAAGAGATCAAAATTACATATTAAATATAAAGAAATTGAAGGCATACAGAAATTGTAAAAAGTTTTTTTTGGCTCAAAAAAGTATGGGTAAAATATGATTAAGCTGGGATTTTTTTTGGGTTAAACAGTCCAAAGATGACCTACAAGTTTTTTTACTAATGTATCCTTATCTCCCATTTGATTTCGCCTCAGGGGATCTTCCTTCTAGTTGTAGACTCAATTCTCTAGGCATAATACGGTTATATGGTTTTGAAACATTCAAGGACTTCAAATGAACGAATTATAGAATTAATCTAATTCATGTACGAGAACGTTCATTCAAGTTCATGCAAAGTCAATGTAACTAATCACATACACTCAAAAAAGTCATGCAATGTAGTAATGTCCTCATCGGTATCCTATGAATCTTCGTTGTTGATCCCCAATCATCACTAATTGATTTCTTTGCAGTCTCTTGTGTCGGGTATAGTGAATGCTTCGCAACCTCGTGTTTTTTTTGAAAACGAACTTATTTATTTAATAAATTGCAACCAACCCGGCATCATGCCGGACAGCTGAAGTTACAGATGGTAGGACAGACCCCTCACTATAATCCCAACTATTGTTAGTTAACGCATGCTTGACTAATTCGTGAGCCGCTTTATTACATGATCGACGGGAGAAAGTTAACGAGATGTTAGACCTTGGGGCTATTAGGAGGCACCTGCCGTCGAAGATAATACCCCCGAACATACTATTTAATTGTTGTCCTTTATGGGCCTGGTTTACCACCCGAAGACAATCCGTCTCGATCCCCACTGCACTCCAGCGCTTCTCTTTCGCCCATTTGTTTGGCTGGTTGTGAAATAAGAAAATAGGATTTGATTATTGAAATATGGTAATTTTACAAATATACCCTTACGATTATTGTTCCATTTAATTCATTAATAAATCATTTGACTTATTAGAACCATTGATATATTACCATTCTATGCGTGATGATAGTTCTTAGATTTCTATTTTAAGAATAGTGTTACAAAGGTTGCATCTCAAACTTTAAACGATATTTTTATTTTAAGCTAAATTACACGTAATTGCATGTGAGTTTAATTATTTTACACATAACTATATACAAGTTGGGAAATGGCTCTAAAGACCTCCCATAAATTTCATTTTTTGAACCGATCATAATTTACTTTGTTTTAAGTTTGTTTTAGATGTAAAATGTTTAAAATAACATTTATTACATTTTAAATTTTCAAGTAAATGTCATGAAATTTATCTCCCTTCAAGATCTCTTTCCTCCATACTTTTCATTCACAGCCCTGAATCTTCTATTTCTCACCAAATACCAACGTGTGCAACATAATTTTACCATCATTTACCCGAAATGTAGGCTAAAAGTCATAATTTTGTGAAACTCAAACAAGCTCTAGCCCCTAATTTTGAAAATCCTTCGTATTCAAAGAACTCAACATTTAGCAATTATTTGTTGAGCCAATTCGCAAATATTTTCAACCACTGTGTCATTTGTTGGCCCTATACTCAAAGAGGGGGGAAAAAAGAGCTTCAAGTAGAGATGAACATGACAATATTTATTTTAAAACTTAAATGATTATAAATAGTAGGGAAAATAACACTTTTATGCACTTAACTATACAACATTCTCACTTTCATACACTAACTATTTTTTTTCTTTTTCTCAGTACTCTAATTATTATTTTGGGACAATCTACTACTAAAATACCTAAATTGCCCCTGAAATTGAACTAGAGTTAAATTTGATCTAATCAAGAGAACTGGCCCAATTGAAAAAACCGCAACTGAGACGGCTCAAATTTAAAACTGATTTATTATTAAAAAAAAATTGTTAAAAATACCAAAATGCCCTCAAATCAATTTCAAAATTTCAAAATCCTGCCCCTTAATTCTCCTTCTTCCCCTCCGTCCACCGACTCCACCGCACCGCCATCGTCGCCCCCCTTAGTGTCGCCGCCTTCCACACCCTCTCCCCCTCCTCCGGCGACCCCTTCCCCTCCGTCTTCAGCCACTTCAACCTCTTGCCCACTTCCTCCGACAACTCCCTCCGCCTTCCTCACCCTCTCCCCTACCTCCGGAGACCTCTTCCCCGCCGCCTTCTGTCACTCCAACCCCTAGCTCACCATCTTTGGCGACTCCCTACTCATCGCCACTGCCGTCCACCATTCCTGATGCGGTGCGGTCGAGGAAGTCGATATGCAGAAGCTGGAACACCCGAAGTTATCGCGAAAGTGTCAGATTTGGACAAAAGACTAGTGTTTTCCGAGCAGAAATGGCGGTCTGAGTCAAAATCATGGTCATGCCATGTGGTACGACATATTTCGGCCATCCGAGATCATTTAGAGGGTCAAAATCGCGTTTTATAAGTTTTGGGCAGTTTTTTATAATTTTTAATATTTGTTTCCTTTATTTTCTTTTTTCTTTTCTAGCCTATTTTTCCTTTCTAGCAAATTATGGTTTTCCTTTTTTTCAATTTGTGTTTCATTATTTAAGCACTCTCGTACGGTCTTTGTTAATTAGTTTTGAAGTTAATAAAAAAATCGAGATTTCCCTCAAATGTATCACCTTCGGTATTCGTATGAATCAACGAATTTTGATAAAGAGTTCTTACTAGCCACGTACGCTGCATCAGTTGGTATTAGAGGTAGTCGATCCTGAGGTATGCCGCCATGTAGACAACAACGAGCCGCTCCCCAAGGTTTTGATGATGATGAAGCTGAGTTACGACGTGAAAACGCTGAATTTTGACGTGAGAACGACGATTTGAGGCGGCATGTTGAATTATTGACACGACGAATGGATGAATTGCGTCCTTTCGCCGGTTACCGGAATCGTTCACCCGAACGCCCTAACCAACGGTGGGAACAGGGTTTCAAGGTGGAAATTCCACAATTCGATAGCAATCTTAAACCAGAGGAGTTCGTAGATTGGCTATCACCCCCGATTTATGATGATTATGTTGAACCAGATGCATATGCAGAAGCTGAAATTGTAGAAGCACAATTGAGTCAACATGAGCAGAATATTCGAGGAAGAGATGTTTTGTTAGCAAGGGATGAAACTTTATACTGCGTCAAATACTTGTTCTTAGTTGATTCATACAACAATGGTTACGAACAGTTTTTGGAGGGCATCGAGAGCTTGTACGATGAAGCATCATGAATCAACGATAGAAGGCTCACATTCCAAGGTTGGGTAATCGATCAAGGGGCGTGTACTTTGATAAGAAAAGTCCATAAATTCAACATAGAACCCAAGATGAACTGCTACACATTTACAATCCAGCTTGCGAGCAAGGTGGGTGTACTTGATTCAGCTGAAAATTCGGTAGGAAGTGCTACAAGGATATGGGATCCCAGGGTGATTCTCCTTCTTCTGAGGATATTGCAGGTCCAGATTCGAGGACGAATCTTCTCCATCCATGAGAGAATGATGCGGTGTGGTCGAGGAAGTCGGTATGCAAAAGCTGGAACACCCGAAGTTATCGCGTAAGTGTCAGATTTGGACAAAAGAATAGTGTTTTTCGAGCAGAAATGGCGGTCTGAGTCAAAGTCATGGCTATTCCATGGGGTACGACATATTTCGGCCATCAGAGATCATTTAGAGGGTCAAAATCGCGTTTTATAAGTTTTGGGCAGTTTTTTTATAATTTTTAATATTTGTTTCCTTTATTTTCTTTTTTCTTTTCTAGCGAATTAGGGTTTTCCTTTTTTTCAATTTGTGTTTCATTATTTAAGCTTTCGTACGGTCTTTGTTAATTAGTTTTGAAGTTAATAAAAAAATCGAGGTTTCCCTCAAATCTATCACCTTCGGTATTCGTAAGAATCAACGATATTTGATAAAGAGTTCTTACTAGCCACGTACGCTGCATCAGTTGGTATCAGAGGTAGTCGATCCTGAGGTATCCCGCCCTGTAGACAACAACGAGCCGCTCCCCAAGGTTTTGATGATGATGAAGTTGAGTTACGACGTGAAAACGCTGAATTTTGGCGTGCATCAATTCCCTTCTCCTCCCCTCCACCGCCGTCCAATTCATTGACTCTGAGTCCGCCGATGTTCACATTTTTAGGCCCAAATCTCTCTCATTACTCAAACCACAACTGAAAGACCACGGAGAATGGGAGGAGGAAGAGGAGGGTGTAGTGGATGGCGACAACGAGGCAGAGGGAGTCACCGGAGGAGGTGGGCTAGGGTTTGGAGTAGCCAGAGACCAAGGGGAAGGGGTCGCTAGAGGAGGGAGAGGGTGTGTATTTAAGCCGGCTAAATTACGCTTTTCCAATTTGGTTGGTTCTCTCGATTAGAGCGGATTTAGTTTTGGTTCAATTTCAAGAGTAGTTTAAGTATTTTCGGTATTTTAACAATAAATTGTCCCAAAATGATAGTTAGGGTATTGAAAAAAAAAGTAGTTATAGTATGAAAGTGTAACCGTTATATATTTAAGTGCACAAACATATTTTTTTTCCTAAATATTATTTTAGATAACGGATGATGGGTTATGAATCTGGATGACTTTAAAATGATCCTTCTTGATATGATTATTGTTGATGATTAATACAATATGTGAGTCTTTTATACATGATCTGAACTAAACTGTATAGGAAACTCTAATAAAAAA
Source organism: Geranium rotundifolium (assembly GCA_963920655.1). NCBI lineage: Eukaryota > Viridiplantae > Streptophyta > Magnoliopsida > Geraniales > Geraniaceae > Geranium > Geranium rotundifolium. Next base: position 21,878,567 of record OY987321.1, read on the forward strand.
ACTTAGATAACACCATCGTAAACAAAGCAAGAGGGCGTGGAAGAGGTATTTGTTCCACGAGTAGTATTTATTTCCAGATATTTTTTGGCTCTCGTTTTGAGTATGGAATCAGGTGGACGGCACGTGGATCAATCTGAAACTGACAAACGACGCGAAACAGCAGCAAGTAGATAAGCACGACCAATGAGAATAAGGTTAGTGTCTCAGACCCTTCACTGCAATTCCAACGTGTATCTCACGCTCCATTTCGCGAAGTTTCATATTTTATTCAAAGTCAGCGACAAAGAGGGCCCACCGCTGCTATAGATCAACGGCCTGTGCACACGTCAACATTGTTGCTGGGACCAACACACGTGGGCCTCTTTTTAAATATTTTTTAAATTGGAAGAAAACAATAATAATTGAATTTGAAGAATAACTTTGGGAGCACTGCTTTATATTTTATTATTCCTGATGGCTAAGTCACGTGGAACTATTCACACTTCTTACGAAAACATTATAACTCTATAGTTGTAAGGAATTGGGTATAATATAGTATTTTCAGTTCCATTCAGTTGATGCTTAATTTTGAAATGTTAAAAGTTTAAAATATGTATCAAACTCCCCCCGTTAATTTGACAATCAATTGCAAGAATATATGTGATGGTAAAAACTAGTTGATATACACTATAAGATTTTAATGCAGTGACAACAAACTCGGCACGTCGTCAAAAATTAAAGAAAAAACTCGTCGTCACCCGTCAACTTTAGGTTGCCCTTGTCAATGGTGACGGCGAACTTGTGGAGGTACACCGTCACTATAATGACGGCAAACAATCATAATTGTGCAATCAGAATGATTATGGCAGTCCGTCAATTTCGTTGTTCACCGTTAATAATATTTGGACAAACCTAACTTAACATGATTTTGTTATAGTAACTGTGTTTCCCTATAAAACCTTCGCCCATAGTTGTTTCTAAGGGCCCGCCGTCTCTATATGAACGACGTGTTTCAGTGGATCCGCCGTCTTTGTAAGGACGGCTTGTCTGTAAGGGTCTGCCGTCCTTTTTCATTAACCAAAAAAATGAAAATAGAAAATAAATGTAGAACAGAAAACTATATTTGAAACAAAATAAAAATATATATTTAAATATATATATATATATAAAATCCATATAACCGAAATTAATATTTAAAGTTTTCAAATTATAAATTTGATAAGAAAAACGAAAAGTCTTCCGATCTATGAAAAATGGTATATATGAGTCCAAACTCCGCATTTGCTCGTATAAGAACATTGTCATGGCATATGTGTGTTTTTCAAGCCGCTTCTTCTTGAGTACGGGCCTTTTTTCCGAATTGTCAACAACTTGGATATTGAGATTTTAGAGTCACATTCTCCTTAGTTATAACCTATAGTTGCCTAAGAAACCCAAGAGGAGTAGAGAGCATCTTACGTCGACTTGTCTGGCAACCGGTGGCCTCGGATTTTGGCGCCCAAAACCGCAAATATTTCTTTCCTTGGGTTCGGAGGATAGGAAATTGACCAAAGACATTTTTCGTCTTTTAACTTTCAAAATTATTATTTTTTATCTAAATATTTAAGGAGGGTCCATTTTCGATTGTTAACAATAAGAAGTATTGTTGAATTGATTGTATTGTGAATTACAAGAGATCTCTATTTATAGAGGTAATATAAATAGAATAGGAAACCCTAATATAAGATAGAAAAGGAAATATAAATAGGAAACTAAATATAATCTTGCAGCCCCCCTCAAACTCAATGCGGTGAAATAAGAATTGAGTTTGAAGCTTGATAGTATTGAGTTGTGGCGAGGTTGCGGCTGCCAAGAATGTTGTCGAAGTGAAGAGAAGAGGATTTAGGATGGAGGATGCGTGCCGCTCACGACCAATGGTAGATGCCTAATGTATGATGCCAGATACGCTGAACGGGTGCCGTATTAGACTAATCATAATATGTTCCGGTCTTTTTCCCTCCTTGCGAGTTGGAATCTTCAAAAGGATTTCGTTGATGCTCATCAATCCTCTCACGTGCGATTTCCGAATTACGGGATGTATTTTACGGATTACGGGATTTCCAAATTACGGGGTAGCTTTTCCAGATTACGGGATTTCCGAATTACGGGGTAACTTTTCTGAATTACGAGATTGTACACATGGACTATGGCCGCTGGCCAAAACAAATGTCATAGAGGACGAAAACAGAGCCAAATAAGAAACGAGCAATCCAAAAAAAATAATATTTCAACCGAAGCTAGTTGAGATGCAAGACAATAAGAACACATCCAGATAGCGACAAATGGTCGGCGGGTACTTTCTAGTTATTGGAAGAAAGCATAAGAGAGAAGGACCAATCAAGCAATTTGAAGCATCATCAACTCATCCACGTTAAAATCCGAGACCAAATCGTATGCAGCCGCCAAAAGCAAAAAAAAAACCCATAGTGACCACGAGGCCGGGAAGCAATTTCGTAGCCTCGCCCACCTATCGCTATTACAAATCATCGACAAGTGGACAAAGCGAAAAAAACATAATCAATTGAGATTGAATTGCCTCGCCACCCGTCAGAATCACAAATCATTGACGAGTGGGCAAAGCGAAAAATTTGTGGAGATTTTGCCTAGGATCAATATAGCTCTGATACCATGCTAACAATAAGAAGTATTGTTAAATTGATTGTATTGTGAATTCCAAGAGACCTCTATTTATATAGGTAATAGAAATATAATAGGAAACCCTAATACAAGAAAGAAAAAAAAATATAAATAAGAAACTAAATATAATCTTACATCAATACTGCTCAATTCCATAAAACAGGATCATAACCAGAAGGTTGGAAAGTTTTGAGCCATGCAAATTATAGACATCAAGTTTCTTGCCATTTGTCACTTGTTCAAAATTAGGGTACTATTACAATTAATAATAATCAATTAATTCCAACTTAAAGATCCTATCGACTATACTCCATATTGTCCCTCTACGTTAGCCTTACCCTTGATTTTAATTATTAGTTAATTAGCACTCGATTACTGCCTAATTGGAGTTTTCTAATCTCTAATCTTGGTGCTTTACGACTCGGTATTTCTTATGCAAATCATTCCTAATACACATTTTATATATTAATTATTCACGCCGGCACAAGTCGACGCAATTGCAGGCCAAGTACGTAGAACTCCACCAAGCGATTAGTTTAATGACAAGTCTTAATCACTAATCTTGATTTTAATTACTATACCACTTGTTCTTTATTAATAATTGAGGCGCTTCTATATACAAGTTGCCATCACAGTGAAATGAGCTATCAAGATAATTGAAAACGTTAACTCGATCTCCGAACAAATATTGTTACTGATAATTAATAAATTAAATTATTCAATTAAAATAACACAATAATTAAGCAATTGCAGTAAAAGTTCAGCCGATCTATCGGGTGTTGCAACTTGTTAAAATTCTTGATGATATTGAATGACTTTTTTATATTATAATTAAAAATAGTGTACTATAATAGTGTATGATATCATTAATCGAGTTTAATTATGATTTCATGGTTTTATTACTCAAATTTCATGATTACATTAATCAAGTTGTAAGATTAATATTTTTAGGGAAAATTACACTTAACACCTCTTAAGTTTGGTCGAGTTTCACTTGACTCTCCTTAACTTCAAAATCAACTTGTGAAGTCCCTTAAGTTTGAAAAAGTTTCTCTTTACCCTTTTATGTTAACTTTTTTCAAAATTCTGTTAACTTTTTTGCAAAATGACGAAAATACCCTTTTATTGAAAAATTATAATAAATTAATAAAAATGTTTTTTGAACTTTTTTATATAATCTTTTCATTATATAAAATAAAGAATAAAATTATGTTAGTAGTAAAAATAATTTTTTAAACATCGTTTTTTTTTAATTTTTTTGTGAAATTTATTTTCTTAAAAAAAATTAATACTAAAAAAAAATTTTTATTCTTTATTTTTGTAAATAAAAATAAGAAAACAAAAATTTCAAAATCATTTTTATTTGTTATTTTAATTTTTTTAATGAAAGGGTATTTTCGTCATTTCACAAAAAGTTAACAGAATTTTCAAAAAAGTTAACTGAAAATGGATGAAGTGAGACTTTTGCAAACTTAGGGGACTCCACAAGTAGATTTTGAACTTGAGAGGGTTTAAGTGAAACTCGGCCAAACGGCTAAGTGAAATTTTCCCATTTTTTTATCTTGTATGAATTGAGTTTCATTAATCAATTTTAAAGATTATAGAGTGTTTCTTCTTCTTCTTTCCTCCACCGAATCTCCGCCGAGCACCGCCTTCCTCTACCGTTTTCCGTCATTCCTTTGCCGTTTTTGTTTAGATAAGTACCTGTGATTATTATTTCTTAAATGTCCATTTATAGATAAAGTTTTGTTGAAAGTTTCATGAAAATGTTGAAAATTTCATTAATAATTAAGTTAAATCCCTTGTACCATTGTACGGATATGTTGAATATGAAATTTTTGTGAATATTATCATGAATATGTTGAGGCTAAAATTGTTGTGCATATGCTTTTTATTTTAAATTAAGATAAATATTACCGTAAAGAGCGATTATATTTTGTATGCTTTGTGTTGCTACAATTAGTGTTGGCATATTTTTTAGCGCAATGTAAAGATGTCAGCCAACATGTTGCAATACATTTGGCGTAACATGATGCGCGCAGGATTAGTCAAGTGGTCGAATCTTTTCTATTTAATTCGCAGAAGTTTGGCGCGCAAGGGATTATGTCACGACAAATTTAGGCAACGTCCACCTAGAAGAATACACGTCAGCAAGGACAATTAAGGCGGCAACGCCAACCTGTCAACTTGCCAATAACGCAAGGTGGCAAAAGAATTCCTATCTGGAATTGTATTGCCTATTTGGAGTTGAAGACCACTTAGGCATGTAGAATTGCTATAAAAGAAGGTGCTACCCCCATAGCAATTTACACGTTCTCTGTGCTAAATTCTCAGAGCTCTTAACCGTACAAGGCTGGCGGATTGAGAAGCTGATTTAGAAGGACGGTGTCAATCACATAACATCAAGCGTGAGGTTTGAGTGTTTGTGATTTGTGAGTATTTGTTCGTGATTGAAGTCTCACGAAGAAATTGTCGAAGACAACTATGTTGAGCATAGGCTTGCTCGAAGAGTGGAATTGAGGGAATATCAAAGACAGGGGAAGTCCCTAGTCGAGTTGGTTCACGGTGAGATCTATAGTAGCTTAGGAAAATACCTTGTGTGATAGCTAGTTGATGCTTGAAGTTGTACTATTGACTACCAAATAGTGAAAACCTTTCCACTGGAAGAGTGCCCCCAGACGTAGGTGCAGAGTCACCGAACTGGGTAAACATATTGTGTGTCTTTTGTTTACTGTTTGTTTATTTACTGTCCATCATCTGCGATCTGGCAAGTTTTCGAACCAAGTGTTACAACATTGTGTTTGACATCTTGTCCTGCTACTTAACCGAATTTCAATTGGTATCAGAGTGAGCACCTTAACTCTTAGGTGATTTCCGGCATAGATTTTGTGTAGCTGATATGAAAGGAGAATATGTCAATCGTCCTCCAGTCCTTGATGGAACCAATTATGGTTATTGGAAAGCACGGAATTGTGCCTTCATGAAATCCCTCGACAGTAAAACCTGGAAGGCTGTGATCAATGGTTGTGAAGAGCCACAATATGCTGATGCCTAAGGCAATGTGACTAGTCCTAAACCCGAAAAAGACTGGAGTCCTACAGAAGAAAAGACATCCCTAGGTAACTCTCGTGCCCTCAACGCTATATTCAACAGGGTTGACAGGAATGTCTTGAGACTTATCAACACATGCACAAGTGCCAAAGAAGCTTGGAATGTGCTTACTGTTGCTTATGAAGGAACCGCTAAAGTTCGAGAGCAAAAGGTTCAGTATCTCACCACAAACTTTGAAGCTCTCTCCATGAATGAAGACGAGACCATTACTAACTTCCATGTTCGTATTAGAGATCTTTCTAATGAGTCATACTCCCTTGGTAAACCCATGACCGATAAAGATCTAGTCAGAAAGACTCTAAGAGCACTAAGCTCAAGATTCAAGATGAAAATCACACTAATAGAAGAAGTTCATGATCTTAAAACTCTAAGGTTTGATGAATTCAATAAAACTCTAAGGTTTGATGAACTCAAGGGATACCTCATGACCTTCAAGCTCTCCCTTCCAAAATTGGAGAAGAAACACAAAGGAATAGCTCTCAAAAGTTCTACACATTGTCATAAAGAACAAGTATACTCTGATTCTGATAACGAAATTGATGAACAGATAAGCAATCTGGCCAAGAACTATAGCAGGGTCATGAAAAGATTCAACTAGATGGCTGGGAAGAATGTCTCTAACGATGTCATAGACAACCTTCAGGAAAGGTTTCAGAAGGATGAGAATGCTTACAACGGTGGCAGAGGTGATGAACGTACACGGAAAGACAAAGGCAGTCAGTTCCATGAGTGCGAAGGCTATGTGCATATTCTGAAGAAGTGTCCCAACTTCCAAAAGAAGCAGAAGTGGGAAGTCAATACCACTCTAACCGATGAGGAAGATCTTCGTATAAAATCGATCATGTCAACAAATCTGTTGAACCCTTGAAGAAATATGAGTCTGGCGGTGAACTATTTGATGATACTTTGAACAAAACTTATAATGAGTTATATGTCAAATCGATTGAAGAGTATCAAGTCATTGAGAAGCAGAATGCTCTCATTCTCTCTCTTACTGAAGACAAGACAAGACTCATTGAAATCGTTGTGGATTTCAAGCGAGAAGTCACCCGTTTGAATGGGGAATTAGAGCACATGATTAAGCCTGTTAAAATGATGAACTCCAGCACCTATACTCTGGACGAGATCCTGTCCATTGGAAAACCAGCCAAGAACAAAAAGGGACTGGGTTACACTCACGAGTCTTCCACATCTCAGACTGTTTTTGTTCCTCAAAAGGTTGTGAACAAGAAGTCTCTCAGGAATCCAACATTCACCAAGTTTAGAGACATCGTCAGCAACATCTTTCTGACTCCCCCAACAGACCATTATGGGTCTTTCATTACTGCGGACAAAAGGGCAATATACGACCGTTTTGCTATCACCTTTATGGGAAGAAACACACTCGACATCAACCATCACACAAGCGTATGCCAGCTCATCGAAAGGCCACACCTTAGAAAGAATGGCGAGTAAAAGAAGGTCGACAATCCTCTCCTCAGAAAGAATAGCGAGTGAAAGAGGTAAACTATTATGCTAACATTGGTTATACTTCTCTAAAGGTTTCTACCAGCAACGATTGGTACTTTGATAGTGGATGTTCTCATCATATGACTAATGATCGTGCCTTCTTAACTAACATAAAAGCATATGCAAAGTGTTATGTTACTTTTGGTGATGGCGTGAGAGCTAAGGTTAAAGGCAAGGGGCAGTTCAACTACCCTGGGGTACTATGCCTAACCGAGGCCTTATTAGTAGAAGGTCTTACAACTAACCTTATCAACATCAGCCAGCTATGTGATCTAGACCTATTTGCCAACTTTCCCTATGATAAGTGTGTGGTATTGAACGAGAACCATGATAAGCTCATGAAGGGAATCAGATCTCAAGACAATTTTTACATGTGGTTTACAGCCTCACCTCCATTGTCAACCAAATGCTTCTTATCCAAGGCTGACAAGACCAAGTTTCTGCACCAAGAACTTAGTCATCTGAATCTCAGGAGCATAAAGAAAATTGTCTCTGAAAAGGCTGTAGTCGGTGAGCCTGATCTGAAGAGTGTTGAAGGAAGAATCTGTGGTGAATGCCAGATTGATAAACAAGTCAAAAAGTCGCACAAGATAGTGCAACATATTACCACATCACGAGTACTGGAGCTTATACACGTAGACCTGATAGGAACAATGCAGGTTGAAAGCCTTGAAGCCCTATGTCATAAAGTCTGGAAGGAAAAGGAGGAAGCATTGGCAAATGGTCATACTCATGAGTGACCAAAGAAGAGAATTTG